>CM040238.1:222935179-223239875 GCA_022545495.1 Chrysanthemum lavandulifolium
ATTAGGTTTGCAACCATGGCGGATTAATCCTCTTCTTTCGATTCCATATAAATCTGGGCCTCATCAAACTAAAGAGATGACGTGTATGTGTTTTTTGAGATAGAGATATGGTGGATTATTTATTATAAAGACATGTATTATGTCGTTTCACAAAACGCATAAACTTTTACACAAGATGTACGATGGCTCATGGACATACCTATGGAACCATAACGATCATTCTAGCTACCAATCACCTAACTAATAGTAAATGGGAACAACTACTAGCTGCAACAGATGAAATATCCATCCTATATACTAGACCAATCAAGGAGAATGTTAAAAACAAAATATTATGCCACATTTCCACTTTCTTGCTATAAATTGGTAGACAATGCGGACCTTCTCACATATGAATACAAATTTTGACAAAAGAGGCCTCACCAACTATTGCATCCCGATAAGAGTAGCGGTACTACATTTCATACACCATTCATACATCTTTGACCCAAATGTAGCATACTCCAAACCTCGCATTCGGATCAAAGGACTATCAAAGGCGGAGCTTAGCTTACTCTAACCAAGACCATACCCATAAGGACATGAATGATCTAGAAACTAGGGCTACATTTCCTCAATTAAAGCGAGGATCAATTGGACATTATGTAGTATACCATCCTCATATAAATGACCAAAAGCATTGCTATAACAAGGCATCATCCTAGATCAAGGAAGATCCCCTTATTAACTCTCCACAATATTCCACTAACATCAATAATGATACGCTTACACAGCGCGCTCGGGGTCAAAGGAACTTCCTTTTAAATCGAGCAAGTTTTTCAACACCCCAGCCGATGAACCTAATCGTTGTAGTGTAGTATTAGGGTAAGCCGGGGGTATTGATATCGTTCTCAGGGGAATAGGAATGCTAGTGAGAAGTTACTACGCTAAGGTTGGGGTTGAGGAAGATTATTTTTATCTTTTATATTTTTTAGGAAATGGAAAGGTACGAATCTCGGGGTTTGGATTTGGGGTTGGTATTTCTACCAATTACTCTACTTATCTAATTATCTAATTAACTAAGCTAGGGTGGTCTATGTCTATTGTTTGTGTGCTCGTATGATGATTAAAATGTGTTTACTTAGGTTTTATTACTCCCTAGTTATCTCCTATTGATGGTTGAATTGTCACGTCCTTATTCTTAACGCGTTGTGTTTCTAAGGTCGTAGGGTATGCGTTATCCCTAACTCTTTGAAGCTACCAAAGGTTAATGACTACGAATCTCTAGGATTCATAAACTTAACACTAAGGTATTCTTTGGATGTTTAGCCTACAATTCCACTAGTAACTATATGCTAAGGTTCAACAAAGATTAATCAAGCATTAATAGCACAACGAATGACCTATCGCAATACTAGGTCAATCACAATTAAGATAAGAGACAACCAATCAATATTCAATAACTAGGTTTCATATTACCTAAGCAAACACACAAGTAAATTAGCGGGACATGGAGAACATGCAAGCATACACACAATCAATAGAAGACATAATTGAATTAATGAAGTAAAACACTTATCTTGATGTAAGATAGGGTATGGAACCCTAAAATCTTGTACAAAACAGCCTTGGTTCGGTTTAGGTTTTACTCCATAAAACTACACACTAAAACGAAAAATTCGGATTCTATATATTATGTTACAAATCTGCGATGGCGTCACTCTTTAATTGTGGCGCCGGGGTCGCCGTCGTTAGGGTTTCGTCTTGGCGTTAGCATTGTGACGGCGTCACCTTATGCTCGTGACGCCGTCTCCTTCATCTCTCGACGCCGTCGGGATCAAATCTAGGCCGTCGAGTCATGCGCCCTACTTTTAAAACCCGATGCCGTCACTTAAAATAAGCAATTTGGCTACTGAGTCGTCACAAAACTTGTTCATGGCGTCACAAGTAGAACTCGACGCCGTCCCTTCGGGCCAATGACTGAGTGTCTTGATTCTTGACTTTGGCCATTTTCTTCAGATATTAGCGCCTTTTCGTCCGAATAAGTGTCATTCCAACAATTTGCCTTCAAGAGACCTAAAAGTGAAAAGGAACGAAATTAAGTAGTAGCGGATACAAAAGTGATCAATTAAGGGCTTAAATGACCCTCGAAAAGGTACCTTTTAAATCCTTATCAAATATCCATACACTTGGTATTTGCTTGTCCTCAAGCAAATATACTTTTAGCCAATTGATTTATAAATTAGGGGTCATGAAGCATTAGTTTAGAACAATCCACAACACATATAAGCCCCGCAAAAGTCATAACAAGCACGAAATTACATACTAGCACCTCACATGGGGTGTTTGGATACTCGCATCTCTCGGTGTATATGAAATATAGCAAGTTGGAAATGGAAGATAAACACTCATTAACCGGTCCTAGTACATAGATTACCATAGGCTTGAGACTAGATCAAACCTCCATCGCTTTGGCGTAAGCACCTAGGAAAGACTATCCAAGAGGTCTTTTAAAGGGTTGTAATGTTAGGCTTACGGTAGGAAACAAAGGATTTGGTGGGATAGGCGATTTAGTGGTGGCAAGTCAAAAATCTTTATGTTACAAGCATGCGAAGAATGGCGTTGCTAAGCCAAAACTCGACACTCTAAACTCTAGATAACCGAAACAAACAAATATAAATTTAAAGATAGATGTAGGATGGTAGCCCGTATGTTTTTCATTTTTCATTTTTTTTCAACACTCTATTTTTTTTTTTTCTCTTTTTCTCTATCTTTTTTTTCGATTTTTTTCCATACACTTTTACTCTACCATCCTCTACGATAACATCAAAATAATAGAGATTTATAGGCACATCCCTACACTTGAGTTTTATTAATCTAACACTAATTTGACCCGAATTGAAAAGATCAAAACACTTGGAGTACATTATTATGCAAATAAAGGAATTTGAATTTAACGTTCCATTCCGTCATTTCATAAAATTTAACTTTTCCATGAGTCCCAATCGTCCCAAAACTATGTACAAAGGATATGACTCGACTTAGCAACTTATGCAAGCAACTAGATAATTGAACTAAAGGTTTAGTGTGATAACAATAATGCACTAAAAGTGAGTGCATACAAGGTAGGCTAAGGCGATTTGGGTGTACATTTGGGGTGGATTGTAAACAATGCTCTTCATTGATATTTCGGAAAACCAAAACATCACGAGAACCGCGAAAAGGATAGGCTCGAGGGTTAACTAGGGTATCGTGTACTAAAGATGAGTACAACACGAAGGTGTGGGGAATTACTCAACCGATGTGGAAGAAGTAATTATATAACGGTGTCAAACAAGGGTTATCCTAATGCCTCTTATCATTTAGTTATTCCTAACTACACAAGTGTAGTCTTACTAGCGATCTCGGAATGCATCACAAAACAAGTTCTAGAATCTATTATACTACCGGTTCACACTCGAAGCATTAAAGATGAATGCTTTAATTCCTACAAATCTAAGGGCGATCCTCACATTTTGGGTGGAATTTAAGTGGTAAAGGGTTTTGTGCTAGTCATATAATTTTCTATCCATGAGGCGCTTTATTAAGACTAATGGCCCACTCCTATATGTCATGAAAAATTTAAATTTGGTGCCAAAATTACCCTAACCGATATTTCTCATGGTTTATTACACAAATGAAATTGGACAAAGCAAATAATCAAGGATAAGCATAGTTTCAAAGTTCTCGTTTTATTTTCCTCCCTACACTTAAACCGAACATTGTCCCCAATGTTCCCGAAAGTATCAAAGTTATGATAAAGGAAGGTAATTAAAATGAAAGAAACTAATACTCCCGATTAGCTCGGTAGGATCCGTGTGAAGTGGTGGTTACATCTTTCTTCAAGAAGAATGTTTGCATGAAAAGCTCTTTCTCATCTTATGCATCTTCTTCTTGATAAATTAAACTTGCACACTTGAAGAAAACAAACGAAACATTCGCGTAAAATCGGCGGTAACAATATATATATGACTCTACTAAACTAGGATATAATGCTTGTGGAATGGATGTTTCTGATTTTACGGAAAATTAAGACTGGAAATTTCCAAAATTTATAAGTAGCTCGAAAACGAGAAAAAGTGATAAGTCGTTTACTTGCTCCTCCACGACGCCACTGACACGAGTTATCCCGACAAAACCGGTGCGATTTTACGAAAAAATTCGGAAAATTTTTATCTTTAAAATCTAAAAATTTCAGAAAACATCCATTATGACTCGATACAAGCATTTGACTCAACAAACACACATGTATATCTTTTATTTAATTGTAATTCTCATGTTTACGTTTCTTTTGAAAACGTGTGAAATCCTCCCTACACTTATCCCTTATGTAAAATACCTTAATATGTAATTAAGGCGAGGTTAAAGACAAAATAAAACATTTTACAAATTTAAACATGAGAATAAACAATCAATAAAAGATACATGACACAAACAAGCAAACAATTAAGCATGGGTTGCCTCCCACGAAGCGCTTTTCTTTATTTATGAGTCTTGTAGCTAGACTCAAGTCGTGCCCTACGTGACTTCATTACCATCACCTTATTCTAAAACAATATCCTCATCGTTGACCATTTCATTATTGTGTAACCGATAATGTTTCACACGTTGTCCATTTACGGTAAATTCCTTCCATCATGGTCCAATTAGCACCACAACCCGTTTCCCATTTTCCTCTTCACCTTAAAAGGTCCATACCATCTTGATTTGAGTATTCTGGAAATAATCTCAATCTTGAATTATACAAGAGCACCTTATCTCCTTCCACAAACTCTTTAGGATTCTTTATCCGTTGATCATGCCATTTTTCGCCCTTCCTACTAGCCTGAATTCTTTATTAATCCAAGGTTATCAACCTAATCTCATGTGGGGTCTCCTCTTCCTTGTAGTAAGTATGCTTTGTATGTGATCGACGATTCATAAGCTTCAAGTCTTAGTTCATCCAGGTTCTTGAAGTCAGAGGAACCTATTGACCACCTCGACCTAAGAATCCATATTACAGGGCCTTAAGTGCCCAGTCGCCTTTTGCTCAAGTTCAATAGGGAGTGGCATCTTGATAAGGTTTTAAAATGTACCTTTTGAGGTCGTTTAAGCCCTTATTTGAT
Organism: Chrysanthemum lavandulifolium; assembly: GCA_022545495.1. Classification (NCBI taxonomy): domain Eukaryota; kingdom Viridiplantae; phylum Streptophyta; class Magnoliopsida; order Asterales; family Asteraceae; genus Chrysanthemum; species Chrysanthemum lavandulifolium. Next base: position 222,940,303 of record CM040238.1, read on the forward strand.
CACTTTTGTATCCGTTATTACTTAATATCGTTCCTTTTCACTTTTTAGGTATCTTGAAGGCAAAATCTTGGAATGACACTTATTCGGACAAAAAGGCGAATATCTGAAGAAAATGGCCAAAGTCAAGAATCGAGATACTCAGTCTTTGGGCCGAAGGGACGGCGTCGAGTTAAGCACAGCGACGCCGGAAGAACTTTATGACGACTCGAGCTAAATTGCTCATTTACAAGTGATGGCTTGGTTTTAAAAGAGTAGGGCGTCGCAACTCGGGACGGCCTAGATTTGATCCGAACGACGTCGAGATCGAAGGGACGGCGTCACAAGCATAAGGTGGCGCGTCGCAAGACTAACGTGGCCAAGACGAAACCCTAATAACGGCGACCCGGCGCCACAAATCAAAGGGTGATGCCGTCGCATTTGTAATCTTATATATAGAATCCGAATTTTTAGTTTTCGGTGTGTAGTCTTTTGGAGTAAAACCTAAACCGAACCAAGGTCATCTTGTACAAGATTTTAGGGTTCCATACCCTATCTTACATCAAGATAAGTGTTTTACTTCATTAATTTAATTATGTCTTCCTTTGATTGTGTGTATGCTTGCATGTTCCCCATGTCCGGCTAATTTACTTGTGTGTTTGCTTAGGTAATATGAAACTTAGTTATTGAATATTGATTGGTTGTCTCTTATCTTAATTGTGATTGACCTAGTATTGCGATAGGTCATTCGTTGTGTTTGTAATGCTTGATTGATCTTTGATGAACCTTAGCTTATAATCGCCTAGAGTAATTGTAGACAAGTCATTCAGAGAATACCTTAGAGTTAAAGTTTATGAATCCTAGAGATTTTTTAGTCGTTAACCTTTGGTAGCTTCAAAGAGTTAGGGATAAACACATACCCTACAACCTTAGAGACACAACGCAATTAAGAATAAGGACGTGACAATTCAACCACCAATAGGAGATAACTAGGGAGTAATAAAGCCTAAGCAAATACATTTTTAACTATCATACGAGCACACAACAATAGACATAGACTACATACACCACTAGATTAGATAATTAGATGAGTAGAGTAATCGATAGAAATACCAAACCCCAAATCCAAACCCCGAGATTCGTACCTTTCCATTTCCTAAAACATAAAAAGATAAAAATAATCTTCCTCAACCCCAACCTTAGCGTAGTAACTTCTCACTAGCATTCCTATTCCCTGAGAACGATATCAATTCCGTGGCTTACCCTAATACTACACTACAACAATTAGGTTCACTGCCTAGGGTGTTGAAAAACTTGCTCGATGAAAAGGAAGTTCCTTTGACCCCGAACGATGCGTGTAGCGTTATCAAGTTTTTGGCGGCGCTGCCGGGGAATAGAATAGCTAGTTAGAAGTCCACCTCGTTTAGGTTTCCTTGCTTGATTCCTATCAAGTAAGCTTTTTTCCCAATATTTAGCTTCCTCGTAGTCTATCCCCCCTTCTTCGTGACCTTTGTTAGTAATCACATCACTTTTCATCATGGAAGGTGATAACCAACCACCATTCATCAACCTACCACTAAATGACCCACCAAGAGGCCGTACTCTTGGTGAATACTTGAGACCAATCCAATTAAGCTATAGGAACACCATTAAGCTTCCCCGACCAAGCCGAAACTACCGCCCTGCGATCCGACACCATCCGGTTGGTACAAAACGGATGTGCATTCCATGGACTTCGTTCCGAAGATCCTAATCGACATCTTAAGGATTTCCTTAAAATTTTCGATTCCATCGACCTCGATGCTACTACTCGGGAGACCACGCATCTGCGTCTCTTCCAATTCTCTACGGGACCAAGCTAGTAATTGGCTTGAGCGACTTCCCGCGGCTCCATCTCAAGTTGGGATGATCTCACCTCTCGCTTCCTTGCTTAATTTTTCCACCGGGAGAACCACTAAGCTTAGGAATGATATCTTGATGTTCCAACAACGTCAAGGTGAATCTCTCTGTAGCATGGACTCGATTCAAGGACTTACTCCATAAAGTCCCTCATCACGGTATTGATCTTTGGCTCCAAGTCTAACTCTTCTATGATCATGTCAACTTCCCACCAAGCGATCCATTGACCAAGCGGTCGGTGGAAAACTTAGTGATCTCACCGCGAAAGAATCGTGGGGTATAATAGAGGACCTTGCTCTCTATGACAACGAAAGTTGGAATGACCCCGTGAGTTGCCCAAAACCGTTAAGGCAATCTCCTTGCCTCCCATTGACTCACAATCTTCCGACCGTAGGATGCTCGAGCTTGAAGATCAAGTTAAATTCCTAATGAGCTCCTACGAAAATCCTAAGTCTTCACGCCATGTGAACAAAGTTTCTTCCTCGTGTGCCGTGTAGTGATCCTCATAACACGCGCACTTGCACAAGATTCCCGAACAAGCTTCCGTTGACTACGCATCCTCGCGTACTAATGGAGCAGGAGGAAGATTCCTACAACACCCGGACCTAGGACTTTTAATGGCCCGAGAAGCATGGAAAGGCAAGCCCGACTTTTATTGAGGACAAACCAAAGAATTCACATCAATGATTTCTCATGGCCCCATCTCACAAACCTAACCAACAAAACATTGAGGGATGTTGCAACACCTAGTCGCATCCCAAGAAGCTCAAATAGCTAAGCTCTCGGACCGTTTTAACCAACAACAAGCCGAGATGGATAGGAAGATAGATAACCTCTTGAAAGCTATGACCAATAGTGATAGGAAGGTTAATGCTATCTCAACTCCCGAAACTTCCGGTGTAGAGATTAAGGACCCAAGTAAGCTAGCTAAGCACGTTCAATTCGTCAATACCATCACCTTAGTGAAACCTAATAGAACAAATGATGAAGCGAACCATGAAACGATACTTGAGGTTAGTGAAACACCGAGGAATGAAACAACCGAGGAAGTAGATGAAGTAGACAATGACTATTTCAATAAATTTCCTACGGAAGAAGAACTATCTCGCCACCCTCACTTAGTGCGTGGCCTCCGTCACATGTATGTTAGGAGAAGCCCTAGGATTAAGTTTGGGAACCCTTGGAATCTTAACATACCATGTTGCATAGGACACCTTTTCGTGGCAAAGGCCTACATTGACCGCAAGTCCTCAATAAACATAATGACTAGCACCTACTATGATTGGGTAATGAAGAAGCATATCCCAACTAGGCAAGATCCCGATAATCCTAGGGTTAGTTGCAATTTTCTTGGTAGAGTTAAGGGATTGCCCGTTTATGTAGGTAGTTTCACGTTTCCTATGGATTTCATAATAGTGGATGATATTAGTACGCCATAGATCCTAGCTTGTCCCACGTTATTCTAGGGAAACCTTTCATAGAAAGCACCGGATGACTTATGATCCTCGTTAGAATAGTGCGATTCAAGGATGAGACCGATGATGTAGCCTACCAAATGCCGTTTAAGATTGAGAAATTTTATCACTCTCCAATGATGAAAAGGAACTTAGACTATCGGTCTACTATAGGAATGAGAAGGATAAGGAGAAAGGAGTGGATTATGTTATGGCCAAGATTTTCGGTTTCTATAAGGATTGCTTGAACTTAGGACCGGAATATAGAACTGAGTGGGGAGAGGACGAACTCTTAGAAAGGTGCATCATAGGGCACTTCTACAACATGGAATCACCCACTAGAGACCGTCATGAGGAAGAAGGTGACGGTAATGAAGTAACGTATGGGCACGACTTCGAGTCTAGCTACAAGACTCATAAATAAAGAAAAGCGCTTCGTGGGAGGCAACCCATGCTTAATTGTTTGCTTGTTTGTGTGTCGTGTATCTTTTATTTATTGTTTATTCTCATGTTTAAATTTGTGAAAATGCTTTATTTTGTCTTTAACCTCGTCTTAATTACATATAAAGGTATTTTACATAAGGGATAAGTGTAGGGAGGATTACACACGTTTTTAAAATAAACGTAAACATGAGAATTTCAATTAATTAAAAGATATACATGTGTGTTTTTTCGAGTCAAATGCTTGTACCAAGTCATAATGGATGTTTTGCAGGAAATTTTTCCAGATTCTAAAGATGTAAATTTTCCGAATTTTTCTAGAAAATCGAAGACCGGTTTTGTCGGGATAACTGACGGTCGAGATCGCAACTGACGTCCGGAAAAAACAGCAACAATGATTACTTTTTCTCGTTTTCGAGCTACTTATAATTTTTGGAATTTTCCGGTCTTAATTTTCCGTAAATTGTAAACATCCATTCCACAAGCATTATATCCTAGTTTAGTAGAGTCCTATATATATTGTTACCGCCGATTTTACGCGAAGGTTTCGTTTGTTTTCTTCAAGTGTGCATGTTTAATTTACAAAGAAGAAGATACATAAGATAAGAAGGAGCTTTTCACGCAAATGTTCTTGAAGAAAGATGTAACCACCACTTTACACGGATCCTACCGAGCTAATCGGGGAGTATTAGTTTCTTTCATCTTTTATTACCTTCCATTATCATAACTTTGATACTTTTCGGGAACATTGGGGACAATGTTCGGTTTAAGTGTAGGGAGGAAAATAAAGCGGAACTTTGAAACTATGCTTATCCTTGATTATTTGCTTTGTCCAATTTCATTTGTGTAATAAACCATGAGAAATATCGGTTAGGGTAATTTTGGCACAAAATTTAAAATTTTTCATAACATGTAGGAGTGGGCCATTAGTCTTAATAAAGCGTCTCATGGATAGGAAATTATATGACTAGCACAAAACCCTTTACCACTTAAATTCCACCCAAAATGTGAGGATCGCCACTTAGATTAGTAGGAATTAAAGCATTCATCTTTAATGCTTAGAGTGTGAACCGGTAGTATAATAGATTCTAGAACTTGTTTTGTGATGCATTCCGAGATCGCTAGTAAGACTACACTTGTGTAGTTAGGAATAACTAAATGATAAGAGGCATTAGGATAACCCTTGTTTGATACCCGTTATATAATTACTTCTTCCACATCGGTTGAGTAATTCCCCACACCTTTGCATTGTACTCATCTTTAGTACACGATACCCTAGTTAACCCCTCGAGCCTATCTTTTCGCGGTTCTCGTGATGTTTCGGTTTTCCGAAATATCAATGAAGAGCATTGTTTACAATCCACCCCAAATGTACACCCAAATCGCCTTAGCCTACCTTGTATGCACTCACTTTTAGTGCATTATTGTTATCACACTAAACCTTTAGTTCAATTATCTAGTTGCTTGCATAAGTTGCTAAGTCGAGTCATATCCTTTGTACACGCTTTGGGACGATTGGGACTCATGGGAAAAGTTAAATTTTATGAGATGACGGAAGGGCGTTAAATTCAAATTCCCTTTATTTGCATAATAATGTACTCCAAGTGTTTTGATCTTTTCAATTCGGGTCAAATTAGTGTTAGAGTAATAAAACTCAAGTGTAGGGATGTGCCTATAAATCCCTATCATTTTGATGTTATCGTAGAGGATGGTAGAGTAAAAGTGTATGAAAAAAAAATCGAAAAAAATAGAAAAGGAGAAAAAAAAAAATAGAGTGTTGAAAAAAAAAAAAAAAAAAACAACCATCCTACATCTATCTTTAAAATTATGTTTGTTTGTTTCAGTTATCTAGAGTCTAGAGTGTCGAGTCTTGGCTTAGCAACGCCATTCTTCGCATGCTTGTAACATAAAGATTTTTGACTTGCCACCACTAAATAGCCTATCCCACCAAACCCTTTGTTTCCCTACCGTAAGCCTATCATTACAACCCTTTAAAAGACCTCTTGGATAGTCTTTCCTAGGTGCTTACGCCAAAGCGATGGAGGTTTGATCTAGTCTCAAGCCTATGGTAATCTATGTATTAGGACCGGTTAATGAGTGTTTATCTTCCATTTCCAACTTGTTATATTTCATATACACCCGAGAGATGTGAGTATCTAAACACCCCATGTGAGGTGCTAGTATGTAATTTCCGTGCTTGTTATGACTTTTCTGGGGCTTATATGTGTTGTGAATCGTTCTAAACTAATGCTTCATGACCTATAACTTATAAATAAATTGGCTAAAAGCACATTTGCTTGAGGACAAGCAAATACCAAGTGTAGGGATATTTGATAAGGTTTTAAAATGTACCTTTTGAGGGTCGTTTAAGCCCTTATTTGATCACTTTTGTATCCGTTATTACTTAATATTGTTCCTTTTCACTTTTAGGTATCTTGAAGGCAAAATCTTTGGAATGACACTTATTCGGACGAAAAGGCGCGAATATCTGAAGAAAATGGCCAAAGTCAAGAATCGAGATACTCAGTCATTGAACCGATGGGGACGGCGTCGGGTTAAACTACCGCCGTCGGGAACTTTTGTGACGACTCGAGCCAAATTTCTCATTTACAAGTGACGAACGGGTTTTAAAAGTAGGCTCAACTCCGACGGCCTAGATTTGATCAAGACGACGTCGGAGGCCGAAGGGACGGCGTCATAAGCATAAGGTGACGCCGTCGCAAGACTAACGTGGCCAAGACGAAACCCTAATAATGGCGACCACGGCGTCACAAATCAAAGGGTGACGCCATCGCATTTGTAATCTTATATATATAATCCGAATTTTTAGTTTTCGGTGTGTAGTCTTTTGGAGTAAAACCTAAACCGAACCAAGGTCATCTTGTACAGTATTTTAGGGTTCCATACCCTATCTTACATCAAGATAAGTGTTTTACTTCATTAATTTAATTATGTCTTCCTTTGATTGTGTGTATGCTTGCATGTTCCTCATGTCCGCTAATTTACTTGTGTGTTTGCTTAGGTAATATGAAACTTATTTATTGAATATTGATTGGTTGTCTCTTATCTTAATTGTGATTGACCTAGTATTGCGATAGGTCATTCGTTGTGTTTGTAATGCTTGATTGATCTTTGATGAACCTTAGCTTATAATCGCCTAGAGTAATTGTAGACAAGTCATTCAAAGAATACCTTAGAGTTAAAGTTTATGAATCCTAGAGATTTTGTAGTCGTTAACCTTTGGTAGCTTCAAAGATTTAGGGATAAACGCATACCCTACGACCTTAGAGACACAACGCAATTAAGAATAAGGACGTGACAATTCAACCACCAATAGGAGATAACTAGGGAGTAATAAAACCTAAGCAAATACATTTTTAACTATCATACGAGCACACAACAATAGACATAGACTACATGCACCACTAGATTAGATAATTAGATTTAGTAGAGTAATCGGTAGAAATACCAAACCCCAAATCCAAACCCCGAGATTCGTACCTTTCCATTTCCTAAAAACATAAAAATAATCTTCCTCAACCCCAACCTTAGCGTAGTAACTTCTCACTAGCATTCCTATTCCCTAGAGAACGATATCAATTCCGTGGCTTACCTTAATACTACACTAGAACGATTAGGTTCACCGCCTGGGGTGTTGAAAAACTTGCTCGACGAAAAGGAAGTTCCTTTGACCCTGAACGACGCGTGTAGCGTTATCACATGCCTTCCCGTATACCAAGCGAAAAGGGGTTGTTCCGATAGGTGTTTTGTAAGCAGTCATGAATGCCCAGAGTGCCTCATCTAGTTTGAATGCCCAATCTTTTCTATTATGTTGGACCATTTTTTCAAGTATCCGCTTTAATGCTCTATTTGTGTTCTATACTTACCCATTCGTTTGGGGGTGATATGCTATAGAAAATCTATGCGGAACACCATACTTCTTCATCACCTTCTCCATTTGAGCATTGCAAAAGTGGGTCCCTGTTGGGATATAAAGTACTGGAGAAATACAAAGTCTTGAAGAAGTCAAAGTCTTGCAAAGTCAAATCGCAAATGAAGAAAGTCAAAGTACTACTCGACATCAAAGTCTTTAAAAGCTTAAAAGACTATATATCGTTTATGGAAAGCTTTGTTATTCTAGAATATTCTTAGTTTAGATTACTTGTCATACAAGGATTAGAGTTGTAAACCGACTAGGGTTATCCTTATGCCTATAAAAGGACCCTAGATTGGCATTAGATATATATGTTTTAGACTTTAAAAGTAATAATTCATACGCAGATTAGAGAATATTAGAGTTGTTAGGGATTGTTAGTGAATCTGTATCAAGCAGTTTAGATTATTAATAAAATCGTCAAAGTTAAAGTTATTCTTCTTAGCTTTATTGAAGTAGTTTCCGCATACTTAATAGAGTAAATTCAGTGTTTCATTGTTAGTGACTTAGGATTTATCCGAGGTTGCTAAGCCCTTACAAGCTACTTAAGTTAGTTTGGTTAGAGTATATCGATCCAACAAGTGGTATCAGAGCTTGTGTGGAAACTCTGATTAAGAAAAAACCCTTAAAAACCGATTTAACAAACCCTAAAGATGTCAACTAAAGCTGCACCACCCCCATCCATCACCTCACTCAGAATTACTATCATCAAGAAGGGAGAGTATGATCTTTGGAGCATGAAGATGAGGCAATACATTGCTATTACAGACCATGCACTATGAAATGTAATTATCAATGGTAATGAAGTTGTTGCGAGAACTGTAGAAGTTCTGGACAACCTAAACCCCTAAGGCCATCTTACCAAGAGCTACAATAAGAAATCAAGAAAAGGATCTCAACATACTATTGTGCGCTATTCACGATGGTCACCTACTCAAGTTCCATGATGCTAAGGATGCAAAACAACTATGGGCTGCTCTCAAGACAAGATTTGGAGGTAATGATGCTTCCAAGAAGATGCATGTAATCTGTTGAAGCAATAGTTTAAAACTTTCTTGTTGGTGAAAGAGAGGTCTTGATGTCGCCTATGATAGATTCCAAAATCTTCTTAGTATCTTTGGAGTTATACAAAGCAGAGGTATCTGTTGAAGATGCAAATCAAGTTCTTAAGAAGTTTGCCATCTACATGGCATGTGATCGCTACTATGATCAGAGGAAAACCTGGTTTAGATGTTATGGACTTTGATGATCTTTACAACCACTTAAAGGTGTATGAGCATGAGATGAATGGCCAAACAAGTTCAAAATCTCACAGTATTGCTTTTGTGTCTTACGAAAGAGGCGTTATTCACTAAAAATCTTGCTAATCTTTGCTCAAAGTACCGTTGCCTATTCTACCCCACCTCATCACCAACAAACACCATTCATTCGATGAAGTTGTATGCTCATTCTTTGCTCGAGAAGCCACTTTACATGTTACTTATGAAGAAGATTTGTCACAAATTGAAGAGGATGCTCTTGAAGAAATTGATATAAGGTGGCAAGTTGCTATGATCACTGTTAGAATCAAGAAGTTCATGAAGAAAACAGGAAGAGCCATTGACTTCAAGCCTAAGCAGGGTATAACATTTGACAAGACCAAGATTGAATGCTTTAATTGTCAAAGAACTGGACACTTTGCAAGAGAGTGCAAATTTTCTAAATATCAGGCAAATAGAATGACTGAGAAACCCAAGCTTGAACTAAAGGAAACCCCTATTACTGAAACAAAAGCTTTGGTTGCGCAAGAAAATCTATCGAGGTTGACTGAGTCTTGAATTTGATGATGAACCAAGAACCTACTATGTAGTCGCATGATGGAAGAGTTTGATTGAGCACAACCTTTGATGAGGAACCGAGTTTGTTTGCTGGAATCAAGAGATGGCCTAGGAAGCTTTGATTGGAGCATGGAATGTGAAGAGGAACACATTACGCTTGCTATGGTAGCTACTTCACCAAGTTCACCCCTATCTCGAGGTATGCTTTAAGTGTCATGATTTTTATCAAAAGTCCTTAATGATTATGTAACGAAAGAGATAATTATAGAAGGGCTAGGTCCGAGGTAGTGGTTATCAAATTACTTTAGAGTCAATGGAAGCCAAAATAATAACTCATGAAAATAATGAAATGGCTTGGGCGAGAAAAGTATGAAAAACAGGATTATCAATTAAAATTAAGTGAATGGAAGTTAGGATGTAAGGTCTCTAAACTAGAAAAGATGACTAAGGAAAGGGATGAATTGTTAGAAAAATTTGTTTGGGGGAAAATCGGCCTTTCACATGTTAGTTTTGTTGAAAAAAGAAAGAGCACACATTAGAACCGGCCTAGGTTTTGGTATGGACTTTAGTAGCATAGAAGAGAACCCACTTAGTGATCGGGAACAACTTGATTCTGAGGATATAACAACTAGTGATGATGAACTCATTAACTATGTAGATAACACATCTAGTAATGAGGAATCTATTAGTCAAACACCTCCTAAATTTAAGAAAGACAAGGGTTACCATGCAGTTCATCCACCCATTGGTAGCTTTCAACCACTTAGGACAAATGTTTCTTGTTTTGGAGTAGACAACCTAGAGTTTAGGAAAAAGCTTACTGGTCAATCATGTCCATCTAGTTCTGAAACCCCAAAAGAAACAATTGAGAAACCTAAGGATGATAATGTTAAAAGTCAAACAGTACCTTCAACTCAAAGTACTGCTAAACATTTAGTAGTATCTTCAAGAAACAATTTTCAAAATACTGCTAAACCTTTTTGGGATAATTTTGGTCAAAATAATTTTCATAATTTATCAAAAAGTCAAGTTAGGTTTGATCATAGAACTAATGGAAGAAATTTTGGGAGTATGGGTCAAAAATTGTGTTTTGTTTGTTATAATCCTAATCATTTAATTAAGGACTGTGATTTCATTCAGATTATCTAAGCAAATTCCCAAAGACCAGATCTACCAACCATTAAGCCAAGGGAGACTAACCCAGTTTGGAATCATTCACATAGGGTTAACCACAACAACTTCTCAAAAGATTATAGGTACCCTTACCAGAGAAGACCTTTTTTAAAAACACCAGTACCCTCAAACACTTTTCAAGGTACTGATAAGCCAAAAGTTTCTCAAGCAGTACCTTCTCAAAGATTGCTAGATTTTCACCCAATCAAGGTACTGCTAGCACTTTTTAGAATGGAAGCCCTAGGAGATCTACTTACTACCAATCTAGAAGGCGTTACACCTCAAAAAGAGTATCTAGATCAAAGAAACCTACACAAAAATTTAAAACCAAATTGGGTTAAGAAAGAAATCTTGATGGGAACAAACAAGACTTTCGTTGAGAATGTTGATGAAAAGAGATTTTGTTGAAAAACCAACACAAGTTTTGGAACAACCAAAGATAATTGATCATGTGCTTAAAGATAGTGGAAATTACATACTTAAAGAATTTAAGTATGTAACTCCATGAGGGAACACAAGTCAAGAATGGCTTGGGTTCCTAATGTTAACTAACTCTTTTATCTTTGTGCGGGGCAACCCGGAAGAGGAGCTTAAAATCATTTAATTGTTGATAGTGGTTGCTCTGGAAGCATGACAGAGACAAAGAGATTACATCGATTTTAGATCTTATTTTGGAGGAAGAGTTGCATTTGGGAATGATCCTAGTGGAGGAAGAATTATCGCAAAGGAACCATCAAGGCGGGAAGCATAGATTTTGAGAATGTTCGTTATGTGAAGGAGATCAAGTTCAACCTTTTGTCGATCTCTCGGATCTGTGACAAGAAGCACCCTGTGTTATTTACTTGACACGAGAATGTCTTATTTTTTCCCCGAGTTCAAGCTTGTTGATGATAAATTGGTATCTTGAGAGTACCAAGAACCAATGATGTGTATAGTCTGGATATGAAGAGTCTTCACTCTACTGAAAGAGCAACATATTTAGTAGCAAAGGCAACACTTGAAGAAGCACATATGTGGCATAGAAGACTAGGCCATGTGAATTTTAAGAATATCAACAAGTTGGTTAAAGGGAATTTAGTTAGAGGTTTACCTACCAAAACATACAAGAATGATCACTCATGTTTGGCGTGCAAGAAGGGTAAACAACACAAAGCATCATGCAAGAAGATTGAGGAAAGAACCATTAGAGAACCTTTGAGTCTTTGCACATGGATCTGTTTGGACTGTTTACATTGCAAGTCTAAACAAGAAGAAATCTTGTCTTGTTCGACGGATGATTGCGATGATTTAGTTGGGTATTTTCTTGGGATTTAAAGATGAAACCTTTGATGTTATTTATGATCTTATAATAGCCCTTGAAAACCAATTGAAACTCAAAGTAAAAGGTATTAGATGTGACAATAGGATGAATTCAAGAACAAGTTTATGGATGAATTTTGTGCCAAGAAAGGGATCAAGAGGAGTTTAGTATTGCTAGAACTCCACAGAGAATGGTGTTGCGAGAGAAAGAACAGAACTTTGATTGAAGCAACGAACAATGCTTGCGATTCACAATTACCTATTCAATTTTGAAATTTGTCAAGTACTACTTGCTATGTGTTGAATAGAGTATCGATCTAAACCTCGGATGAAGACACCTTATGAGTTGCTTATGGAAACAAACCTAACATACATTTTATGAAACCTTTTGGATGTCCTCTGACTATTCTCAATACTATTGATGCTTTGGGAAAATTTGATGGCAAGTCAGAAGAAGGATACTTATTGGGATACTGTACCAACAACAAAGGATTTAGAGTGTACAATAAGGTCACCAAAAAGGTTCAAGATTGTCTTCATATTGAATTTTTAGAAGAACAAGAAACTCAAAAAGGTAAAGGTCCTGATTGGATGTTTGATCTTGATGTTTTGACTCCTTCTATGAATTATGTTCCTGTTAGAGAAGAAAATCAAGTTGATCACAAAGAAGAAGATTTACATTACATTGTTCATGGAGTCAATATTAGACCGATGTTGTTCACGATGAAGAACCTATAAGCGTCGAAAAGGAGAAAAGCTTCGCTAAACCAAAATCTACTTTGTCTGCTGAGGATCAAGCTATTCAAGATGAACTTAATAGAATGCTTCTTCAAGAAAAAATAGCACAATCTTATGAGGATAAACATAGAAGAGCTTTTGAAGAAACAAAGAAAAGGGTAAGTCTCTGAATATCCTCATAGTACTTTGGATCACAAGATGCTTTAGATCAAAGCTTCTGCCGCACCTAATGATGCTTTTGATGATGATCCGACCATGCACGGTTTAGAAGATATCGATGATGAATTAGATGATAAAGGTATTTTCTACAATTCCAATGAAGGAGCCGATTTCACAATTTGGATGATGATCTTGAAGTTCCACAGACTCCTACATTAAGAGTTCATAAAGATCATCCTTCGGTCAAATCATTGGACCTTCTACTTGGTGTGCTCACAAGAACCAAGGCTAAAGGCTTCTAAGCCACATAATGCTTTACTTAGCTTTGTGTACAAACAAAACAGGATGAATCATAATGATCAACAGACGTGTTTATTCACTTGTTTTATCTCTCAAGAAAAACGCAAGAATGTAGCTCAAGCATTAACTAAAGAGAGTTGGGTTGAAGCCATGCAAGAAGAACTTCTTCAATTTAAACTTCAAGAAGTTTGGGTACTATGTGATCTACCAGATGGAAAGAAAGTCATTGGTACAAGATGTGTTTTCAGAGTAAAAAGAGATGAAAGAGGGAATGTCATCAAGAACAAAGCACGGATAGTAGCACAAGGATATAGACAAGAAGAAGGAGTAGATTATGATGAAGTGTTTGCTCCTGTAGCAAGGATTGAAGCCATTAGAATATTCCTTGCTTTTGCATCATATATGGGCTTTCTTGTTTATCAAATGGATGTCAAAAGTACCTTTCTTTATGGTACTATTACAGAGGATGTCTATGTCAAACAACCTCCTAGTTTTGAGGATCCTTCCCATCCAAACAAAGTCTACAAAGTTGTTAAGGCTCTTTATGGTCTTCATCAAGCACCTAGATCTTGGTATGAAAGACTTTCCACTTTCTTATTGCAACATGGTTATAGGAGAGGAGCAATTGATAAGACTTTGTTTATCAAGAGAGATAAGAAGGATATCATCTTGGTTCAAGTTTATGTCGATGATATCATCTTTGGAGCTACAAAGCAGTCTATGGTGAAAGAATTTGAGCGGTGATGCAACATGAAATTCAAATGAGTTCCATGGGTGAATTAACCATCTTTTGGGGCTTCAAGTTAAACAATCAAAGGAGGAATTTTCATAAGTCAAGATAAGTATGTCTCGACATTCTTAAGAATTTCAACTTTGATGCTATGAAGCCACCACTACACCTATAAAATCTATCAACTCATTGGGCAAGGATGAAGATGGTCAACTGTAGAAGTCAAGCTTTACGATCTATGATTGGCTATCTTATGTACTAATCGCATCTAGGCCTAATATCATGTTTCTTTGTTTGTTTACGTGCAAGATATCAAGTCTCACCTAAGGTCTCCCATATGAATGCAGTGAAGAGGATTTTTAGTTATTTGAAACAACAACCTAAGTTAGGGTTGTGGTATCCAAAGGATTCACCTTTTCACTTGGAAGCTTTTTCAGATAGTGATTATGCAGGTAATAATTATGATAAAAAGAGATAAGCTCAGCTAGGGATCAATAACAAAGACTAATAACATGCACATCGGAATAAACTAATCAATTCTTTGTTATTGAACAAGGTTTTCATTCACTAACACTAACTAATCTTAGACGTTTATAGGAACACGTCTAGATAATTAAACTACTAACTAAACTAATAACCTAGGCGTTTACAAGACTATACGCCTAGGTCACACACACCCCTTTAAGTCGACTACATCTTGGAAGACTTGTATGTAAAACCTACACCTATGTCCTCTTTATATACTAGAGGATTAGGGTTTACAAAATACTACAAAGGACTAATAAATAAAACTTCTTTTGCAAGCAAGTCCTTCCATCTTTTGTAGGTTTCCTTCTTGTCGTATTAAGTCCTATTGTTTCATTCTTTTTGTCTTATCAACTCAAACGTATAATTCCCAACAATCTTCCCCTAGTCGATAATGACAAAACCATTCTTGAATGAACTTCCTAGGCAGTAGAAATTGAGATCGTGGATCTCACCATGAATGAAACAAGTATGTCTTCCTTTGTCTTCCCCTTAATCCATGCCATGCCACTCAAACATCTCTTCCCCTTTTTGTTATTATCCAAATAGGGAACGTATGTAAATAATGATCTTGACCACCACGAACCAATATCATACTTCCAATCTAAGCCATCCAACTTTTCGAATTGCCCTCCATGAAGAACACCAAAATGCTTACTAAAAATGAATCCAAAACAGTAGAAAACTCCAACTAGCAGTAGTAATAATGATCAACAATAGTAAAAATCAAACACTTCCCCTTGAGTGTTGTATGAACATCAAATGATTCTTCAAATCTGTAAGCTCCTTGTAATGATCACTTGTGAAGAAAACCAAATATAACAAACTTGATGAAGAAGTAGAATAACCCAAACTTGTATCTTATATCTTGCACTATAGATGACATTGAACGTATACCTATGTATAGGGAGACCTCAATCTCTTGACGATAATCACTGAGCACAATATCGTCACTCCTTTAAGTGTTATGTCAATTCTTTGTCATAATCATTGAAGCACGAACAAGTTACCTTAAAAGTAGCTATGATCCTTTTAAGATATAATAAAACACGTATCCAACTAATTCCACTTCACCTTCAAAGAAGTGATAAATAATTGTCTTCGTAATCAATTATGCAATAAATCCAAATCCGAGCCTTTTAAAACCTTTAAGAACAAATTCCATATTTTCTTGTGTGTGTGAACCAAAATCTCAATCTGTGTGTGTCGCCAAAAATTCATAACAATTATTATGCTCAACTTCCCCTCAATACCAAAACAAGCCTATTATATTAGAGACCCATGATCCCATCATAAAAAATTGACCAATAATACTCCACTGATGACAATTGAATCTTCACCAATTTCGAACAAGTAGTAGCGACACTTTAAAACAACGAGCAATACTTTCAACTTATACAGGCGAGCAAGATTTTACAAGAATGAGCGGTACTTTCAAGGAGGAGCGGTACTTTCAAGAATAAGCAAAGAACTTTGAGCAATTTAGGGTTTTGACAAAGATGCTGAGTATAAACATCGATTACTTTGAGTAAACAAAGATGATTTTGTCGTGACCATATTCGATAGCCTGTAACTTTTGCATAAAAGCTCAGATCGACGATCCCTCTTATGGAAAGTTAGATGGCTATATAGAGAACGTCCACCTAAAATTTCGTCACGATCCAACGGTTAATGAAAAAGTTATGATCCTTTCAAAACAGAGCTGTAGTAACCTTACGAAACTTTTTCAGTTTCTGCAGCAGACATCGACAGCTTATAACTTTTGATTGAGAGCTCTAATTGACAATCCCTTCGTTGAAAATTTAGATGAATATATGGAGATGCACCAGAAACAATTTTAACTCGATCCAACGGTTCAAAAAAAAGTTATGCCATCTTGAAAACAGTGCTGCAGAAGCGTTACGAAAATTTATATATTCGATCTTTTTTCTTCCTTTTTCGCCAAGAAACCTTCTGAATCCCTATATCAAGAGCTCCCCACTTTGATACCAATTGTGAAGATCATTTATAAGCTCAGCTAGGGATCAATAACAAAGACTAATAACATGCACAGCGGAATAAACTAATCAATTCTTTGTTATTGAACAAGGTTTTCATTCACTAACAATAACTAATCTTAGACGTTTATAGGAACACGTCTAGATAACTAAACTACTAACTAAACTAATAACCTAGGCATTTACAAGACTATATGCCTAGGACACACACACACCTTTAAGTCGACTACATCTTGGAAGACTTGTATGTAAAACCTACACCTATGTCCTTTTTATATACTAGAGGATTAGGGTTTACAAAATACTACAAAGGACTAATAAATAAAACTTCTTTTGCAAGCAAGTCCTTCAATCTTTTTGTAGGTTTCCTTCATGTCGTATTAAGTCCCTCTTATTTCATTCTTTTTGTCTTATCAACTCAAACGTATAATTCTTTTTGTAGGTATCACTTATCAATGCCTTGGGAATCCCGAATCGTGCGAAGAGCTTTTTAAGAAAATGAATGACTACTCTTGCGTCGTTAGTCCTAAGGGCTTGGGCCTCCACCCATTTGGATACATAGTCGATAGCCACTAGAATGTATTCATTTCCTCCAGATGATGGAAAAGGTCCTATGAAGTCTATACCCCAAACATCGAATATTTCGCAGACTTGGATATAGTTCTGAGGTGATTCATCCCTTCGCGAGATGTTCCTCGATCGTTGGCATGCATCGCATGTTTGAACTAATCTCTTAACGTCGCGAAAAATAGTAGGCCAGTAGAATCCAGCATCGAAAATTTTCGTGCAGTGACATTTACACCGTGATGCCCCCCAGATGGTCCCGCATGACATTCTTTCATAATTCGATCAATATCTTTTCTGGCAACACAGCATCGAATGATTTGATCGGGGCATATGCGGAATAGGAAGGGTTCATCCCAGAAATAGTGTTTTAGCGTGGTGAAGAATTTTCTTTTATCTTGCTTAGTCATGTAATTTGGCAAAACCCTACTCGACAGATAGTTAGCATAATCTGCATACCATGGCTCAATTTCCTTAATGGCCATTAGCCGTTCCTCGGGAAAAGAGTCGCGAATCTCGGTATGGTCTAACTTTTCAAGGTCTGGGTTCTCTAACCGTGACAGATGATCAGCAGCAAGATTTTCAGCCCCCTTTTTATCTCGAATTTCAATGTCGAATTCTTGAAGTAATAGAATCCACCTAATGAGTCGGGGTTTTGCATCTTGTTTGGAAAACAAGTAGCGCAAGGCGGAGTGATCTGTGAAAACGACAGTTTTGGAGAGGGCGAGATATTGCCTGAAATTGTCGAATGCAAAAACCATAGCTAAAAGCTCTTTCTTGGTGGTTGTATAATTTTCTTGCGCTACATTCATGGTTTTGCTAGCATAGTAAATTGGTTGAAAATGCTTCTCCTTTTTTTGGCCGAGCACGGCGCCTACAGCATAATCACTAGTATCGCACATGATTTCGAATGGTTGAGACCAATCAGGGGTGAGCATTATATGAGCCTGAGTGAGATCTTTCTTTAGTCGATTGAATGCTTCCTTGCATTCTTCAGAAAAATCAAAAGGGGCATCCTTGACAAGAAGCTGTGTCATTGGCCGGGCAATTTTCGAAAATCCTTAATAAACCTTCTATAAAAGCCCGCATGACCTAGAAAGCTTCGAATGGCTTTAACGGTAGTAGGATAGGGTAGTTTGGATATCGCTTCGATTTTGGCTCTATCGACCTCTATTCAATTTCCGGAGACTTTGTGCCCTAAAACGATTCCTTCTCTTAGCATAAGATGGCATTTTTCCCAATTCAGGACTAAGTTCGTTTCTTCACACCGTTTCAACATCTTTCTAAGGTTGGATACACAAAGGTCAAAGGAATTCCCAAATACCGAGAAATCATCCATGAAGACTTCCATGTTGTCCTCAATTAATTCATGAAATATGGCCATCATACATCGTTGAAAGGTGGCGGAAGCATTGCATAACCGTAAGGGCATTAAACGTAAGCAAAAGTCCCGTGGGGCATGTAAATGTAGTCTTTTCTTGATCTTCGTGAGCAATGGGATTTGGAAGTATCCCGAAAACCATCAAGAAAACAAGAGTACTCATGCCCGCCAACCTTTCGAGCATTTGGTCGATGAATAGAAAAGGAAAATGATCCTTCGGGTGGCATCATTTAACTTCACGTAGTTGATACAAACACGCCAACCAATAACCGTTCTCTGATACTAAATCTCCTTTTCATTCTTCACAACCGTCATTACTCCTTTTTGGAACCACTTGGTGGTGACCCAAGGGCTATCTGAAATGGGGTAGATAAGGCCGGCATCGAGGAGCTTGACGACCTCCTTTTTTACTACCTCCTTGATATTAGGGTTAACTCTCCTCTGCGGTTGAACGGTTGGTTTGTAATCTTCTTCCATAAGAATTTTATGAGTACAAAAAGTAGAATCAATGCCCTTAATGTCAGCAACACTCTACGCGATCACTCCTTTGTATTCTCTTAAAACTTCTAAGAGCTTCCCTTCTGCATTCGGTGGTCGTGAAGAGCTTATGATGATGTGGAGTTGGTCCTCTTTTGAAGGAAGGCATATTCTAAATGGCTCGGAGATCCTTCGAGTTCTAAGGTAGGAGGTTCCTTGATTGATGGTTTTAGCTTGTTTTTCGGCTTTTGAAGCTCAAGAGGTTCGATTTCTTCCCTACGCGGGTAAAAGGAAACAGCTCCAACCATTTCAATATCTTCATCATTGTATATCATGTCGTTATCATCATTCGTGAATTCGTTTAATAGATACTCATCAATATAGCCATCTATGTCATCAACAAATTCATCAACTTCTTCGACAAAATAAATAGGGTGATCGTAGGAGGAGGAATGAATTATAGAATCCTTGATGTCGAAGGTTAAGCTCTCGGACCCTACTCGTAAAGTGAGTTTACCATCATGAACATCGATGATGGCACGAGCTGTAGCCAAAAAGGGTCTTCCAAGGATTATTGGGACTGAGTTATCTTCCTCCATTTCTAAAATCACGAAATCAACAGGAAACTTGAATTCTCCTACCTTTACAAGAACATTTTCACAAACTCCAAAGGGATATTTGATTGATCGATCAGCTAACTGAATACTCATTCTAGTTGGTTTCAGTCCTGAATATCCGAGTTTGAGGAACAAGGAATGGGGCATCAAGTTAATGCTTGCCCCAAGATCCGCCAAGGCATTCTTCATAGAAAGTGCCCCTATAGAGCAAGGAATGGTGAAGCTGGATATTCTTTATTTTTGGGCAGGGCTTTCTGGATGATAGTTGAGCACTCTTCTCGTAATGATATCAACCCTTCAAGTTTCTTCCGGTTCAATATTAACCTCTTGAAGTATTTTCTATGTTTAGGGATATGATAAAATACATCGAGAAGTGGTATGTTGACGGAAGTCCGTTTTAAGTAAGACAATATTCTCTCATTGTCTTCTTCAGCCTTTTGATTCTTAAGACGCGAGGGATAAGGAATCCGTGCTAGAGTCGGTCGCTGGGCAGGTGCTGATGTTTGCGGAGGGGGGTCGTAGGGAGTCGAAGGAGGATCAGGAATTGCTCTATTTCCTAACTCGGGCTCCCTGGTGGTGGGATTCTGGTCAGGGTGTGGGGGATCCTTGGTAGTAATTCCTGATCGAGTAGTAATGGCACAAGTTGGATCATGATGGGTTGGACCAAGTTCGCTTACTCTTTTGTGGAGTTCGGCGAATTGACTTTCTAATTCAGCTTGTTGCCCTTGAATGAATCCTTCTGGACCCTCTAAAAGCATTGCCCCTTCCATGTTAAACTGCCCGAGTTTATTTTCAAAGGCATCACGGATGGTGTATTCAGAACCCTCCTTTCCATCAGTCTTCCATTTTAGATTACCCCAAGGAGTGCATTCATCGTTTTGATAGAATGTGAGAAGGGAAAGGTCATCATAAATGTCATGACTAGAAAGGAAGACGCGCTCTTAGCGTGTGTTATCATTACACTCATCGCTCTTGTGTGGCCCTCCACAAATGTCGCATATAAGATATGGGTTAAACAACCTTTTAGGTTCTGGCGATTGCGTGAGGTATGCAAGCTTCTCTTGTGCCTTCTTTACCCGATCATCGAGAGATGATAGGTTTTTATTCAAGGCAGCACAGACACTCATCACAGTTACTGGCTCGTTCTAAGGGTTGTCTTGGTATTGGACATATTCCTCAATGCGGTCCCATCCTTCTTCCGCAGTGAGATTGGAAATTCTTCGGCCAGTTGAGAGATCAATCCCTTTTTGATCATTTCGGGAGACGTTGTCGTAAAAGATTTGAACAAGCAACCAAAGGTTGATACCATGGTGTGGGGCTTGTCGAATGAGATCTTTGTAACAAGTCCAGGAGTTAACGATAGATTCTCCCTCTGTTTGATGGAAGTGAAGAATTTTGCTCCTGATAAATGCGGTTCTCCCAGGGGGAAAGAACTGCTTGGTAAATGTGGTTGTGAGTTGTTCCCAAGTGAAGATGGACCTTGGAGGAAGCTTATCGAGCCACTCCTTGGCCTGTCCTTGAAGAGAAAAGGGGAAAAAATGGAGTTTGGATGTCTCCTTAGATGCTCCGTCAGCATAGATAGTATCCACAATTTTTAAAAATTGTTTGATGTGATGAATGGGATTTTATTGAGGATCCATGGAATTGACATGCATTCGGATAAGCCAAATGTCGGTGGCATGCAACACCTCATTGACTTGCTCGGAAGGGTACACAATGGCGCCGGTAAACCCGGATGCGGAGGGGAAGAGTATTCCACGAGGATTTTGCTTCGGTTTGTTGATGGGTCCATTGACCGGAGTAGAGGAATTTCCTCACTATGTTGGCTCAGTTGTCAATGTTGATGGCTTCAGGATTTAGGGAATGAGTGGACTCTTCGTCGATTCATGGCTTCATCAAAGTTGATGGTGGTGCCTTGAGATTTCGACTCATGGAGAGCTCTTCTTCGCTTGTTTAACTCTCTTCGTGTTCGAGAAAGGTTCAAGAAGGTTCTAGCAAAAGGTTCAAGAAGGGTTCTGGTGGGCGAGGGTTCTAAGTTGTCTAAGGGATTGGTGGGGAAATGGCGGGTTTGGTGGTTGATTATCACTTTCCATGATGAAAAGTGATGGGGTTACTAACAAAGGTCCCAAGAAGGGGATAGACTACGAGGAAGCTAAAAAGGAAAAATCTTACTTGATAGGAATCAAGCAAGGAAACCTAAACGAGGTGGACTACTAACTAGCTATTCTATTCCGGAAGCGGCGCCAAAACTTGATACGCTTACACGCCGCGTTCGGGTCAAAGGAGCTTCCTTTTAGTCGAGCAAGTTTTTCAACACCCAGGCAAGCGGTGAACCTAATCGTTGTAGTGTAGTATTAGGGTAAGTCACGGTATTGATATCTTTCTCTGGGAATAGGAATGCTAGTGAGAAGTTACTACGCTAACGTTGGGGTTGAGGAAGATTATTTTTTATCTTTTTATATTTTTTAGGAAATGGAAAGGTACGAATCTCGAGGTTTGATTTGGGGTTGGTATTTCTCTGATTACTCTACTTATCTAATTATCTAATTAACTAAGCTAGGGGTAGTCTATGTCTATTGTTGTATGCTCGTATGATGATTAAAATGTGTTTACTTAGGTTTTATTACTCCCTAGTTATCTCCTATTGATGGTTGAATTGTCACGTCCTTATTCTTAACGTTGTGTTTCTAAGGTCGTAGGGTATGCGTTATCCTAACTCTTTGAAGCTACCAAAGGTTAATGACTACGAAATCTCTAGGATTCATAAACTTAACACTAAGGTATTCTTTGGTAGTTTAGCCTACAATTCCACTAGTAACTATATGCTAAGGTTTAACAAAGATTAATCAAGCATTAATAGCACAACGAATGACCTATCGCAATACAAGGCCAATCACAATGAAGATAAGAGACAACCAATCAATATTTAATAACTAAGTTTCATATTACCTAAGCAAACACACAAATAAATTAGCCGGAAATGGAGAACATGCAAGCATACACACAATCAATTGAAGACATAATTGAATTAATGAAGTAAAATACTTATCTTGATGTAAGATAGGTATGGAACCCTAAAATACTGTACAAGACAGCCTTGGTTCGGTTTAGGTTTTTACTCCACAAAACTACACACTGAAAACTGAAAAATTCGGATTCTATATATAGTGTTACAAACCGCGACGACGCCACTCTTTAATTGTGACGCCGCTGGTCGCCGCCATTGTTAGGGTTTCGTCTTGCCACGTTAGCATTGTGGCGGCATCACCTATGACCGTGACACCGTCTCCTTCGCCTCGACGCCGCTCGGATCAAATCTAGGTCGTCGAGCTACGACGCCTACTCTTTTAAAACCCGATGCCGTCACTTGTAAATAAGCAATTTGCCTATTGAGTCGTCACAAAACTTGTTCTGACGGCGTCACAAGTAGAACCTGACGCCGTCCCCTTTAGTTCCAGCAGCCTGAGTGTCTTGATTCTTGACTTTGACCATTTTCTTCGTATATTCGCGCCCCTTTTCGTCCAAATAAGTGTCATTCAAGCAATTTGCCGAGACCTAAAAAGTGAAAAGGAACGAAATTAAGTAGTAACGGATACAAAAGTGATCAATTAAGGGCTTAAATGACCCATCGAAAAGGTACCTTTTGAATCCTTATCAATAAGCAATAAAACTTTCACCCTTATCATGCTCATTAATAGTTATATTCCATTCTCGATTCACCACACTAACCTGTGCAGAATTCTTCACTCTCAAAGTCATTAACTTGAGCCTTATTGTTTCAGTAATAGTATTCAGCAGCACATCAAAACTCCTTTTTTCATTAGTGAATACTCTTTCGTTCCTTTCTAGCCATACATAATAAACATTTGCAACAACAATCATTTTTCTCACAACACTCCTGATAGCATTTGAATTAGGCTGCTTTAGCATTTTTTTGAAAATTTCCATCCACCTATTGGGCATATTGATAGCATTCCTTTTCTTTTTCATAACCTCCCTTATCTTGCAAGCATATTCACACTGGAAGAATAAATATTCATGAGAATCAAGGCGTAGCTTACAAAATACACACTTCAAATCAGTATTGATATTCCAAGCTTTCATTTTGTCTTTATTTAGCAGTCTTCCTTGAATAGCAAGCCACAAAAAAAGTGTGACTTGGATGGCATTGAGAGTACCATACAATATTGCACCAACTTACTAATGGATACTGAACTCTCATGTCCTTCCAAACCTATTTGACTAAGAAAGTCTTAAGTTGTTCAGTATTACTCCTCCACAAAGGATTGTCCTTTACATTAGCATGGAGAACCAGAATTTGAAGTGTAGCTAATAGAAAATTTGGTAACCCACTCATTAGGCCAAATTTAGTTTCCATTCTCAATCATTTCAGCAACTGTTAGAGAGTCTTGCATCATAGATGTTCCTTTTAGTAATGAAATTACTTAAAGGACCCTGTTCACACCAGCGATCATGCCTCGTAGAAATTGCTTCCCCATTTCTAATTTTATGAAATATACGCTTTCTCACTTTACTCCATAATTCCAACAACACTTTCCACATCCAACTATCATTATTCTCACTTTGCACATCCCATATTCTCAATTTGAACTTATTGACCTCTTTCTCATTGAAAATACCCATGCTTTTCACCATTAACACATTTAGTGAATGAAACAGTGGTAACACATGTCATAATCGACTTTACCATTCTATCATGAAACCAAGACTTCTTAAAAATTGATTCCAGAAATAACCAACTCACAGTATCATAAGCCTTAGGAATATCAATCTTAAAAGCACATTTTCTAAGGCCTCCTTTCTTATTATACCTTTTCAAGAGTTGTTGGGGGATAAGGATATTATCCTTGATAAGCCTACTAGGAATGAAAGCACTTTGACAATTGACAATCTCAAGGTTACTCTTGATTCTATTTGTAAGAATTTCGCTAATACACTTTTAGATGACATTGCAACAAGCAGTTGGCCTATACTGACACATTTATGTGAGTGCTTTACTATAGGAACAAAAGTAATCAAAGTAGCATTTAACTGGCCAATCAGTTTTCCTGAATTAAAGAATTATTGAATAGTAAGACAAACCTCATCTCTAACAACATTCCAAGCTCTCTTGAAGAAAACTAAAGTCTATCCATCAGGCCCAGGAGCCTTGTTTTCCCCTATATCAAACATAGCCTCCTTAATCTCTTCTTTAGTCACATCTCTTAACATTATAACAACTTCATCCATTGACAATTTATTATAAACAATTCATCAATGTTTTCAATTGGTTCCACAGGAGGTGATTGCGACAAAAAATTTCAAACTGCTTTACAAATTGTGGAGGGATTAATGAGCCCTCAAGCTGATTCCCTTCTTCATAAAAAACTTAAAAGAATTTTACTAGAAAATTTCTGCTCTTCACAATTTTATGGAAAAATGAACTACTTATGTCATCTTCACTGAGCCAATCAATCTTTGCTTTCTGATATAACAATTTACTTTCATCATTAACAACTTCTTTATACTCCAATAGAACTTCAATTTCCTCTTTTTTAAACCGTGAGTTAGAAGGATTAGCATCAATAAGAGTTTGAGCATATTTGAGTTTCTCATTTAGATTTAACACCCTATCAAAATAGGTTTCCATTTTTCCAATTTAAAGTATTTAATTGAGAGGTTATACCCTCAAGCTTATTCACCAATTTGAAGATCTAAAAACCTTCTACATTTGTGTTCCAATGTTGTTTTACTAAGGGCAATAACTCATCCTTTTCAACACTGTATACCCTTAAGATTGTTCACCAATTTGAAGATCTAAAAACCTTCTATATTTTTGTTCCAATGTTGTTGTGCCAAGGGCAGTAACTCATCTTTTTCAACAAATTAATTAGAAAATAAAAAAGTAGATTGGTACTTTACAACTTCATTTGACACAACCAATATCACATGTGGAAGCGTGGGGGGTTTATGGGGGGATATGTTCCCTAGAATGTTTTTTTTATATCAAATAACTAATCAAGTGTGATGCAATATGATAAGTGACAATAATAATTCTACAACAATAATAATAGAGAGGTTGAAAGAAAACTTATCAACATAATTCAAGTATAAACACAAGACAATAAGTAAAAGAGAGATCAAACCTCACGATGATTGATAGTGTTTTGGCACGAAACTGCTCTTCGTTGTACTCCACTCTTCGAGTATCCTACTCGAGAGTTTCTTCAACAGTTCAATAAGCTCTCTTCTCAGTGGAGAAAACTTTATAACGTCGCTTACAAGTTTACCGATACTAATCTAAATATCGAGCTCTTCTTCGGGTACAAAAAAACTCGTGTTTTAAGACCCAAACACATCACTTTGTTTTTTAAGGCCTAAATACAAACCTATATAACCTTTAGTTTGGAATATGATTGGTGACACACAATTTTATACGGTAGTGATACATAGTGTTGTATAATGGTGATACAAGACATGATTATTTAATGGACATAAATAACTAATCTAAACAATAAGAACTCTAAGATTGATATGGTTGATCTTCTTTTGATAAGAAGCTTTTAATAGACGAGGATTTGATAAGAGCTCTAATCTTATTGAGGTGCAAAATCGTACGGTTTTTAGGGGTCATTTAACCCTTAATTTTATGCACATTGTATCATTCATTGTCTTAAATCATTAATTTTTTACTTTTAGGTCTTTTCGGAATGCATTTGCTAGAAACGTACAAGATTTTGGCTAATTTGGACGAAGAAAGGACAAAAAATACAAAGTTTCAGGTTCGTGACCAACATCTCTGACGTGGTAACCAGAAGTGCCCAGAAAATGAAAAATAATGTGATTTGTGACGGCTCAGTATGTTGAGACGGCCAAGTTGACGCTGTCACAACTTCAAGCTGATGCTGTCACCATCTATAACTTGACAGCGTCACAATAAGATGGTGAAAAAAATACCCTAATTGAAGACGGCGAGCTGACGGCGTCAAATATCCAAGCTAACGTCGTTACAATCAAAAACTTATATATAGTTTTGCATTGTTTTCTTAATCTTTTGGTAGCTAAACCCTAGCCGATTTTTTCAGTTTTTTTCACCTTATGAACTCATATGTATCATTGAGATAAGTTATTACATTAATCATGCAATTATGTTTATCATTACTTGATTGATTATGTTAATTTCTTGTTCTTCATATGATATGATAGGCTAAATTACATAGTGTATCTAGGATTGCATGAAATTTATTAGTGTAATGATTATTTCTATTGTCTCTTTTTGATGAATGTGTTCATTAGAAGTCAAAAACTGGTTGGGATTTCGGCCTAGCTTGAACATTGACTAGAAAAGACTAATTAAATACTTAGAATTAGGTGTTTGATTTATATTTAAAGTGTGCTTTAGTTATTTTGTGATGCTTAGGCATGATTAGTCACACTTAACTTAGGCTAATGCATAGATGTGTGACTGACCAACACACAATCCGTAATAAGATATATCCCTACATCAAATAAAGCATGACAATTCAATTGGATTAATTAGATCACTAGTACAGA
The DNA here is from genome assembly GCA_022545495.1 of Chrysanthemum lavandulifolium. Lineage (NCBI taxonomy): Eukaryota > Viridiplantae > Streptophyta > Magnoliopsida > Asterales > Asteraceae > Chrysanthemum > Chrysanthemum lavandulifolium. The sequence goes on from CM040238.1 coordinate 222,967,338, forward strand.
GCAGTGCACCCTAGTTAAATACACTTTTCTCACCATACAAGTTCTCACAAAATTTACTTTCTTTTCATTTATTTTTATTGCATTTTAGGTTAATATTAGTTTAAAACAAATTTCGCTCAAACTCGATATTTTATTTGCTTTCCTTTAAAATATAAAACACCAAAAACAATCTTCTTCCATCTTTAGATCAAGTTGTCATACTTTACGTACCTACATCACTATTCCTCTAAAGAAATATCTTCTCCCGGTCTTACCTATACTACACTACTATGGTTAAATACATTGTGTAGTACACTACTACACAAAGTGTTATTTGAGACGATAATTAGATACGGTTACACAAACCCGTATCAAAATACAAAAAAGGGTCTTTTGGTACGGTTTTAAAAAAAACCGTGGTAAATGAAACCCATACGGTTTGGTTGTTTTCTTTGTCATCTGATACGGTTTATTTGTAAACCGTACCAAATAATTCTTTTTTGCTACGGTTTTATAACAACCGCTCTAATTGATTTATTTTCTGCTACAGTTTTTTCTTAGAACCGCAGCAAAAACATATTCAAATCACAAACCTGCCCCCCCAACAGAAACCTGCTATTTCCTTATTCACCTACACCCATTCTTCTCATTCCATATACCACATTTACTCCTTCTCAACTCACATCTTTCAAAACCATAACATTAAACACTCCAATCAACAATCATAATAAATTTAACTTAAACCTTACAAAACTACATCAAGGTAATAGTTATATTTTGTGAATATTTTTATTTATTTTTACTCATTGTAACTCTTTTATACTTAACTAATATATTTTTGGTATTTGTATAGGTATAAATTTCTTCATCATGTATCTATATTAGATCTTTCCCACTCAATTTAAAAAAAATTTGAATCATAAGGTGAGTTTATAAACTTTTTGTTATTTGTAACATTATTTATATTCTTATTATTAGTTCTAATTAAATACTTGTATACACTTATATTGTTGACTAGCTTCATAGCCCGCCCGGATGGGCGGGCTAGCTTCATGATATTTGTTTATAAGAATATAAACCGTACAATAAAGGAATTCGTAAATTTATAACAATGTGAAATAATATGTACTGAGCAAACATGCAGTTGAATAAAGAACCCAAAATCAAATCATTTGCATCACAAAAAGTCACGTATTCATAACATAATACAGTTAAAAACTTGAATATTCAAAGACATATAGATGTCAAAATACCATTTATATACACTCCCAAGACAAAAGACATGGTACATCTTTGTGAGATAATCCTTTATATATTAATGTTAATTTTGTATTAAATCACTTTGAAATCAGGCGGAATATAGGTTCATCACTGTCATCATTTTGCTCCACCTAAAGCTCTTTTTGTTGGAACATTCTTCCGAGTAAGCTTCCACTTGGGAAAGAACAGGAAACTGATGCAGCAAATAGGGCAGAAATGGCAACTTTGAGACCAATTTGAAGCAAGTTATAAACACCTAAAGGGCAAATAAGCTAAAGTCAGATGATCCTAGATGTATAGAGAACAATTAAAACCACTAAACACTAACTTTGAAACATTTTAGACCTTATAAAAATGACTGTGAACAGGCATTGTTGGGACATAATTGAAAACTTAGGACAGGAAATTGATAAATGCTTAAAACTCAAAAGTGACTTGAAAAACTTGGAATATTGAATGAAACAGTATCAATACCAGTATAAAAACTTAACTAACTCAGATTTAACAACCAAAATTCATTACAAATTCAAAAATATGCTAGATCCAAACACTCTTTTAAACTATCCAATTGCAAATTTAACCTTTGAAAATTGATGAAAACTGATTTGAACTAATATGAAATGAACAAACAATCCTAAAACTCAACTTCAAAGCACATTAAAACCAGAATTAGCTCAAAAACTAATTTGACTTTGTTTGACTTTTATTGACTTTTTGGAAAATTAGAAATAAAGACAAGTTGAAGCAAGTATAAGCTCACATAAGCTATAACAAGCTTACATGAGCTTATCTAACAGAAATAAAAGCTTGCAAAAGCAGTTTTAAATGAGATTCAAATAGAAGCTTAATTGAGATTTGAATGAAGAAAATAACTTGTATTAAAAATAAGATTACAATATTGAGATTACACTGAAATTAAATGAAGACAATTAAACTAAAACAGAAATTTAAATTGTCACTCTAACATACATTTTTTGATGAATACCTTTGAGGAAGGTAAGATTGTCACAACTTTTTTAGCAACTCATTCCATGACCTAAAGAAAACACTGGATGCCAAGTGCCTTCCAATAGGTTCATTCATCTACAACATTGTCCGGGTACTTAGGATCACATAGTCCGCTTCAATAAAAAAAACATAGCTAATTGCAGAAATGTAAAAATAAAATAAAGAAAAACCAATGGTGATTCATGATTGATGATTCAAGATTGATGAACACTTAGATTTTTTCACACTACTGACTAAATTATAGTTATATAAGTGTACCTGCGTATGGGTTAAAAAATTGTATGTATAACTACCCTAGTAACTCGCAAGGTGAAAAAATTGCAAAGAAATAAAAACCTGATAAAGTGAATATTCTCGTTGCATCATCTCCAAACTCAGATTGTATCATTAATTCGCTCCAATACCATGTCATCCAACATGTCCATGATATCATTATCTAGAACAAATAACGTCGGATAAAAATGTGCCACAGAAGTGTCCATCAAAAGCTCAGAAACCTGCAATGTGACGAGAAAAATATTAAATGAAAAAATTATAGTTGGCTGAAGACCACTCATCATCCAGCCACATTTTATCTTATACTTCAAGACTGATAATAATTGGTTCTTGCAATATTGAATTGAGGGACTACCTTAAGTGACATATTTAAGTAGTTGATCCACAGCCCTTAGGCTGTGCATTCAAGTCTGTTTAAAGATATCAGGGAATCAACACAGACATTTCATGCTCATGGGTGGCTTTTTGCAGGTAGTATGATATAAATGTGTCCAAAGCTAAGCTCAAATTGTTCTTGCTATATAAGAAAAGAATACAATCACTTTGTTCAAAGTATTTTTTCCATGCAGAGTTTTTATGTTGTATAATCTATACAACACTCACGATAAAGAAAATCCCAAAGAAGAAAAAGTTAACAACGCAGAAGGGTTGGATATTAAGATACCATTGCAGTTTAACATTGAAAATATAAGAAACTACAGACTACAGACATCATATGTACATAACTCACCAAGTTTGTTTAGGATTGCTCCTACAGTCTCCTGGTTGACTTGCACATGTGACTCATACATATGTTGATCGCGAAAAGAATATAAGGGAGGTGAAGAAAATGATCTTTTTGGATCAAACAAAGATATACACATAGAAAATGGGCTGACACATCTGAATTTTGAATGAAAATCAACCACCACGTGACCAAGAATCCTTGAAACAGAGCTGGAGAGAAAAGAAAATCATTAATATATATCATGTACCTAAAGGAGTAAATAAACAAAATTCCAGTATATAACGTTTCTGCTGCATTAGCATGTACTTCAGGGGAACTCTATAGCAATTTGGAAAATATCAGAGTTACCATAAGAGTAAACATAAATGTATTGATATACCCAGATGAGATACGTAACCAAATTTGGAACACTCTGAACTTATGTGTTTGCATAAAATGCATATGCACTGGTTCAGGTCATCAATGAAAAGGATTTAATAAACGTATTAGAAGCAAATCGGCACACTGGTTCAGGTCATCAATGAAAGGGTTTTAATAAGCGTATTAGTATCATAACTTGATAATACTAACTCCATGGTAAAGGAACAATATACACAAGTTCCATGATCATAAGCCTAGACATGTGAGGCTAATTTTTTCCAAATAAATATACCATAAACATTTCGGTTAACAACTGACCAGCTTCACTTTTGGTGGTCTGACATTTCTAGGCAAGCTGATAATCACATATGTGTATCCCGTTTTCAAAGAAAAAGTAGTTAAGCAAACTAAAAAGACCTATGGAATAAAAGAAAACAAAAAAGGATGCAATGAGATCCACATCTTTAACATGGCTTAATGCTTGAAATTTCTATATATTAAAATTAATAATATCAAAGGAAAAGTTCACATCAATTACCGATGTAATGTTTGACATAAATCTTTGACGATGATCTATGGAGTTCTTGTCTCGAACATGAAGTTCATCACTACAACGCCACATGGACATTTGCAAAACGATACCATTATAAAAACAATAATTAAGAGTACATAAAGCGTGAGTAAGACATTCTTGAATTAAAATACCTCAAGCATAAGACACCCCATTATCACGTACCCCACCATGATGGTTGCATTGTTCATCACAAACCACTACAAAACCATTGAATATATCATTTTTTAGCATTTTGTCAACTGTCACTCATAGGTCAGCATGATATAAAGATATTAGTGTTATAATCATCAGTGACGGTTTCCAATATGAAGTTACCAGTTGGAGGTGATTTAGGAATAAGATGTCGTGAAGCAAACTGAAAATCACCCTCCTGAAATAAATGTGAACTTTAGTATTGACACGTGAAATCGGAATAAATTTTGGTGTTTTAAATACATACCATAAGGTGATTACCATTGATCGTAACTGAAATGAGCTTGAGATCGGTCCCATCCAAGATCAAAGCAGCAGTAACACCGGTCTAAAGCACATGCTTCATAGAAAAAACTAAATTATAAGGATGTAACATTAGAGACCACAAATTATAAGGACGTAACATGTGTTTTGGTTGAGGCAAGTGCAAACCATATCAAAGTAGTAGTCGGGTAATATTATCAAACACTTGGCGGCATAAAAGCTACATGCTCTTAATAAAAAAAATCATTCTACCTAATCATCAGAAATCGAATTTTACAATAAAAAAAACATAATTAAATAAATTGATCTATGCTTGTTTGTTGGGCTTACCATACAAAACATACCTAATAAAGGTTTATAAAGATCAATGTTATAATTTTACACCAAATCAGCAGACAGTGGCGGGAAAACCCTCAAAACCGAGCTAAAATAATCATTACCCAAGAATTAGGGTATAATATCAGAAATCCCTTGCAACGTAGAATGATGGATAAATCAAAATCAGAAACTAAAAAAAAAAAGATCAATGGACAATTTGTTGTTAAGAATCAAACGTACCTGGTAAAAAAATGAATAGGTATTGAACTTTTGATAATGGGAGAGAAGAAGAACTCCATAATTTTTTGAAACAATTTGTTATTGATGGGAATTTGAAATTTGAAAGGCCTAGTTAAATGGGGGAATGATTTGTTTGATTCACAGTTAAATTGATTTGATGATTATCCTGTTTTGATAAGATTTTTGGAATGTGCATTGTTGAGGGGAGGTTATGAAGAACATTTGACTGGGCACTGAATTTTTAGTTCAAAATTTGCATCTATGAGTACTCACTGAAGTATATTAGTTCGGAAGTAGAAGATAATACACAAATATGTGGGTTGCCTCAGTGGTTGATCCGTGAGGCTGTAAATGTTGAGACCCATGTTCGATTCTTGGTTGCTACAATTTTTTTTTATATTGTAACCGGATGTAGTGCCATGGTGGCATTTCCACCTCATCATAGATGCGCCATGTCAACATTATAATGCCTAGTAAGTATTAGTGACGTGTCATAGTTAGTCTCATATATATGTATAGATATGCTTATTTGTGTATATATAGCATATGCATCTAGAATTTATTAGTAGATCATGATATGAAATTAGTTAGTACCCATCCGAAACTAATCTAATAGAGATTAATTTCGGGCAATCCCCGTTTGGGACTGCCTTTTTAATATTTTGTCAGAAAAATGGTCTAAGAAAGCATCAAACTTGTCACTTTTTCCTTTTGTAGGCATCAAACTTTTAATTTTCCTATTGTAGCATCCAACTTTCTTAATTTTCCTATTGTAGCATCCAACTTTCTTAATCATCCTACCGTATGCATCCAACTTCCGTAATCTTTATATTCGTAGGCATCCAACTTCCTTAATTTTTCTATTGCCACATCACTTTTCTCTGCTATAGGCCTACAATAGGAAAGTTAAAAAAGTTGGATGCTACAATAAGAAAATTAAAAGTTTGATGCCTACAAAAGAAAAAAGTGGCAAGTTGGATGCCTTTTTAGACAATTTTCCCTATTTTGTCTTATTTAGGATGCGTACACATTTTAGCGGGTTGAAATTATAAGAAAAAATTGGCATACATTTCTCCTTATTCCTACGAGTTTGCGTTTTATATGCATACTTGGGGAGTTGAGGGGAAATGCTGTCGGTTTTTTTCTTAAATAGTCAACCCGCTAGAACGTATACATATATGAGATAAAATATTCAAAAGGTGGGTTAGGATTTGCCACATGTGACCACCTATGTTTCATTCATACGTGCATATGATTTATTATGTTGTTTTAAAATTTTAGATGGAACGACAATGGATGTACAGGATGAACGTTAATGACAAACAGGTAACCTGATTACCCGATAAGCCCGACCTGAACAACCCGAAACCTGATAGACCCGATTTCTTATAAGGTCGGGTTGCGGGTTAGTTTTTATTTTCTGAAAACCCGATAGACCCGACCCGATAAGACCCTTAACCCTACCCGATAACCAGATTGACACCCTATTTGCAGCAACCAAACACCCTCTTGTAGCAGCAACCAAACACCACCGAGAACAGACCCCAACACCCCTCTGGCAGTAGCATCCAAACACCCACTAACTCATATTTTATTTTCTTTATGACAGGCATTTACATTCGATTATGAAAGGTCTCCATCACAACAGATGCGTTTTCCTCAATCCACATCTCATTACATCAAATGAATGTTTAAGAAACGGCGAACAAGTCGTGGTTCACATTATTAGTACTAAGGGACAAAATCCAGGAAAAGACATATACGTGGCACCGTATTTGCAAGGGTAATGTCTTTTCTTGTTATACAGATATTATTATATGTGCTTTGTATCTACTAAAATAATGAATCTTTGTGTAGTGAGAGTCATTGGCTTCTTTTGTGGTTTGCCCAAATTTGAGGAGGGTTATATAGTGGATTCACAAACGTGATAACATCGAGAAAATTATTACTTCCACGGATAGTAGAGGTAAATTTTCAAATATTGACTTTAAGTTGACATGTATTTTTGAAAAGATAGTTGAAGTTTTGCTTTTCAATATAGGGATTTCGAGATCAAGTTTGATTGGACGATGGCTAAGGTAAGTAATCTACAATTGTTGTGTATATATATGATTGATTTAGTTGTTGCATTTGTGTAACTATGTTTGTTTATTGTAGTGTTTCCAACAAGAGGGTTAATGGGAATGCGGCTACTATATGATGAAGTCCATGTATGACCTTGCTCTACACAAACAAGCCGACTTTCCAAAAAGTGTAAGTAATGCCTTCTATGCTTGAGATTATAGCGTCTTGGCTAGGATTGCAGCGGGGGCTGCTGTTGCATCGGGTCGCTTGTTGTTGCAGCGGGTCGGCTGTTGTTGCAGCGTCGCCTGCTGTTATTCTATATCTGTCAATCAGGTTATCTTTTATATTATAAAGCCCAAATTCTAGTAAAAAGAAGGTACGGGTAAACCAGTTTAAATTCCTCCCAAAGTCTAGTTTTCATAATGCAATCTGATAATTTTTTTTTTTATTCAGAGATTTAGCTTTAATGCTTAATACATTAAAGTTTTTAAAAATATATGTTTATCATCAGTTGCGTTTGTTAGCATACGTACTTGTTAAGCGTTAGCATGAGTTGCGATTTGGCTGCTGTTTCAGCGGGTCGGAACATCGATGGGTCGGTCACTGCTGCGCCGGTCGGAATAACAACGGGTCAATTTCTTGCATTGCGGTTTGGTGATGTTTTAGCCGGTAGGTCTTTGTAGAAGTGAGCCGGTTAATGTTGCAGTTTATGTCTTAGCTACTACTCATATTATGTTTTACCATAGGATATAAGCCATATGATATATATACTTTGTTAATAAGAGTTGTTTTATACTTTGTTACTCTTTATTCTATTAAATTTTGTTTATTTTGCGAAAAAACATGACTAATATATATATATATATATATATATATATATATATATATATATATATATATATATATATATATATATATTTGTTTTATAGCTTTGGGATGATACACGCCGTTTAAAACCGTTGGAGATCGACCAAGTGGCTCTTATGACGTTGAACGAGTTTTATAGAGTTGTAGTTGATCCTTTAGATGCGACGGCTCCTCCATAGTTAAGGTTTTAAAATTTCGCGATGATGACTTGTAAACAATTGAAATAGTTAACACTTTTGTCTAACTCAGATTGTTACGTTTGTTGATGTTTATATAGAATGTTAAGTTTGTTGAATATTGTTTGTGTATGCGGCAATGTTTAGGTCTTGTACGAAAGATATTGTGGTAGTGTTTGGTTACAGGTTTTGGAACAAGGAATTGAATATATTTTTTTTCATGAACAAATAGATTTTGCTACGGTTATTAAAAAACCGTACCAGAAAAAAAGTAGGAGAAATCTGCAACGGTTATAAAGAAAACTGTACCAAATTGTCAAGCTTTTGCTACGGTTATAAACCGTATCAAAAAATACATTATTTTTTGGTACGATGTTATCTGATACGGTTTTGAAACCGTACCTAATAAGCTTATAAACCGTAACTAATGTGATTTTTGTGCAGTAGTGGTAGGTTGTAAAACGTCAGTATCGTAGAGATAAAGGTCTTAAAACAATTAAGTGTCATGCAACTAAATCATTTTATGCTGATGCGATTACATAGAGCCTTTGTTGTGCCTCCATTAGTTTCATCCGCTATCTTCTTATTTATGTCTCATCTTTGCAGTTTTGGGTTTACATCTATGAGGGCTTTTTTTTTTTTTTTTTTTTTTCTGTTCTCCTTCTTGAGGACTTGTATAACTTTATCTTAAAATAGTCTTTGCCTTGAAGAAAAAAATAAATCGATGCTGATTTTTCTTGTGCAATGCAAATGAAATTTTATACTTTTCCATATATAAATAGGAATGTTTATTTAGTAAGGTGTGTGAATTTCCTTGAAAGTGGTCGGCGGCATAGTTTGTTTTGGCCGTCAATGGATTCCTTAGCTTTGCTTTAAAGCGCCACATTTTAAGGATATATAGCTAGATTCATTCACACGGTTTAACATTCTCACATTGCACGACATTGTATAGCCGTACAATACAACTTTTTTCTTCAGTATATACCAACTTGCATGCATGGAAGTTTGAAAACTTATTATCGAATAATATTTAGTTATATAGCACAATTATATCAATTTCATACACATGGTTATAGACCTTTTGTAGTAGTACTTTTTTAAACTTGATTACTTAAAGTTTAAGTCCACAATACCATCACGTACATAGACCTTTCTATTTACATCGTTGCTTGGTTCTAAGATATAAATTTGTTGTCTATAAGGATATAAATTTGTTGTCTAGTGTCATAAGGTATACTAACCAAATATGTTCATGCCCATACTAGCATCACGTATCTAACTTACACATCATGCATCCATTATGCTTTACAAAGATCGAAAAATTGTGGATATAACGTTTGCTTCTTGGACATATATATATCCATTTCTTTGTGAAGTTCATAATGGTGACGATGACCCACCGTTCCCATTTGGCTAGACATACCATGTTCATGCATGTCGTGTGTCTGTGTTAGATATTTTGTTTTAACGGCAGTTTATCAATAACTAGAATAAAAACTGATTTACAATGACTACGAACTTGCTCCTACGGAACCAAGATCGAAAAGATTGAAAGAATCAGTCATTTAAAACCAACCACTGATGAAGGATTCCTCAAAAAGTTAAAGATTAATAATATCTTTTAAAAATAGAATGGATTCGGTCTTATACATACGCGAGGAAAGTAATCCGAAAAGAAAGAAAAATAGTTCTTCTTTCTTTTATCACTTAGGAGCCGTGTGAGATGAAAGTCTCATGTATGGTTTTGAATGAGAAAAGAAGTGAAGAATCCTCTTTTCGACTCACAATTTATACATATCTTCGTATAATCTAATCAATCAATGTGTGAGATAGGATTCTGATTTCATCCACCCAAAATATCCTTCTAAGGAGGTTTCGAATCAAACTAAGTTACTTTGATCGTTTTTTCATGTTCTCAATAATATGTTGCCTTTCAACCAAAAAAAATGTTACTTTGACCATGTTAGACTTCTATTTATTTACTTTGACCAAGTTATTCTTTTTTTTTTTCTTACCATGTTAGATTTATAAGTCCAAGAAAATCAAGTATATATGATTAAAAAACAAAGGGCATTTTTGCATTGAATATTCTAAATTGGTTATGTTTCAGGGTTCCATTTTGCAAGATGCATCTCCTACATACATCCTTCTATTTTATATTCATATGTTTTGTTTATTTGGTTAAGTTTCTGCATGTGGATCTGATCATATGATCATGGCAAGACTCCATAATTACTCCACCACTTGGCAAAATCCTCCACGACTTTATTTAATTTTTTTATTAAAACAATAAAGTTATAGATATTAAAAATTGGGTAAATGACAAACAATAAAATTAAAGATGAGCAAAGACATGTGCAATGAGGCCCTACAGATGATTGAGAAAACATCATTTACTATTATTGCTTTTATCTTTTTCTTTTAAAAGCTATAAAAAATATAAGTATAAAACCAAGATTTTACTGAATTTGTGTAAGAAAATAACATTTAGCTTTGAACTTTTTCATAAAACAGTTATACAACTTATACTCTATTTTGATCTTATAGTGGGATCCCCACAGTTTTTATTAAGTAAAAACTTATTAGCCACCTTTAGTTGGTTAGCAACAACAATTATTGGGTGATTTTGACACAAACATAATGAAACCTTTAAGAATAAGCTTCTTTTAATTTAAAGATACAAATTATCCTTTTATTAGACATGCTTAAAGCCTTAAAAGGTAAACTACTTTATGTTACATTTTACTTTTACTTTTACCAATAGTGCCTAATGTCAATAATCTGATGTCGGAAATTTATAAGACTAAGTGTAATACAAATCGGCCGACATCCCTTTGCCATCTTAGTTTTCTCTCAACAGGATTAATTCATGACCAACTTAATGTAACAAGGAGACTGAAGACATCATAAAAATATATACATCAAAAATAATTAAAACACCAACACACAAACTCTTTCTTTCTTCCTTTCAAGTTGGTCGCCATGACTAATTTAACAAAATTGTCCTCGACGACGCGTCGCTATTAATGGGTGTGAAGAAATCGAGACGTGTCGATGGTGCCACATAAGCTGAGGACTCGTCGAATTGACCATCAAAACTACAAACTAGTGATGATCATTAACTAAATCATTAGCCTTTTATTTAGCTTGTAATAAAGTCCTTATGAAATGGTTTGTTAATTCTACACTTGTCGTAATCAATTTCATACTTATAAGGAGGACCCGTTTTAATTTGACAAAAAGAAAAAATAATATGTTTTTTCCATTGGGTTATTATGTCTCCTAAAAGGTCAACCAGAAGGGGCCTAGCAAATGAAATTTGGACCTCATTCTTAAACATCATTCGTTTATTTAAGTTTCATAATGTTTAAAAAAAAAATTATATCATAAACCTTGAAACACATTTGATACCCTTTGAACTACTAACCACTTGATTATGTTTATATCTTGCTCACAAATCTAAACTACAATAGTTATAAAACCGGATATTACAAACCTTAACTCAAAATAAGTATTTTACATATATATCGAATCATTATCAAAGGTTTTGAAACCCTTAACATTAAACGGACTAACAATAAAAAATAACAAGAAACATAAGTAGCGCGCATCTTACTTAAATATAGGTTTTGAAAAGACCTTGATGCAATCTATCGTGTTATTTGTAGTGATAAAAAGATGAAAGGCATCATATTCTCTATCGTGGAGATCGATTTGTGCCACAAACTAAATAATGCCCTAACAAGATTTGATTGAAAAGAAATGATCCCACAAATATTGATACTTTTTTGTGTTGTGGAGATTAATAAAAATTTCAAAATAGTAGTAGCTAATAAATAAATACGTGATTTACTTCCTTGATAAATAGTATCATTATACTGGATTTTGGGCATGATTCAAAATACGAATTTCTGAACAAAGATAAAATAATCAAATATCTATAAAAGAGTTATATTAATTTAATGCATTTTGTTTTATTACAATATAAATACTTAATGAATAGTCAAACAAATTTTTTAAGCCATAATACAACTCAAACTTAACGATCACATGATGATTGAAAATAAGATTAAAAAAAAACACACGGGACAAATATACTCATATTTAACTTTTTTACGAACCTTAACGAATTATCAACACACAAAAAGCATTAGTTTATTTTTGCACGTAATAACACAACATGATAAAATTCCCGTAAATAAGAAAAAGGCAAACAATGCATTAAATCATGCAATAATACAATACAATGCCAACCCACATAATGGTACGTGATTATAATGGAGAGTAAAGAGACATTAGTTTTAATAATTGGATTTCCATAAAATAGCTAATAATGCAATTATGTTTGTGATTAAATGCACCTCACTTTCTAAAGTAAGCTAGGTATCCTATGAGCATTATTCTGCTACACAAATAATACAAATCCATAATGTAAATATATGTTCTGGAAACACTAATAAAAGCATTAAACGTACTTACAATAGCAATATATATGCACTACTTTTCTTTAGCAGTTAATTCGGTAACCTTCTTGTATTTATATATCCTAGATTTTTTATATCTATGTCTCATTAAACCGCTAGGGTGCGTTTGATATGTTATTATGAATCACAATAAATATGTGTATAGGTATAACGTGGGTTCCTCGAGAATGAAAGATCAATTCCTTCCCTTTTTTGTGTGATATGAATTATGAAACATATCTGTATTTCATTCACATATTTGAAATATTTACATCTTAAACAAACACATGATTGAAATAAAAATTCCTTTCTTGATTTCTATTTCGAGATACCAAACGCACCCTTAGTATCACTTGAACTTTCATATCCATCACCGGCTTCTAGCTTTCGCTATTTCCGAGGTATGTTTGGTAATGGCCCGAGTTTATATTATGTTCGAAATTGAAACTTATATTTCATAAAATTTGTTTGATTTAATTGGCTAGAGTTAAAGCTTATTAATGTAAAATCACATAAAAATACATTAAATTAAATTACATATTTCTTGCTTTTACGTAATAATTCATTATATTTTAAAAGATATTTAAGTAATTTAACTAGCTATAAGCCCCCATAAACACTTTTCTATGTGCTTGAGCTTATGGAGGCTTACGGCTTGTAAGTTTGTGTGACAAATAAGACTTATTTTATAATTTCAAATTTATTTTAAAAGTTCGTTCTTTACAAGCGTCATATGACGAGTTGCTAAACATAATATCTTCATTTGGTGAGGTATTTCGGTTATGGACTAAATCGTTATGTTAGCAGAAAAAGGTCTCATGTAAACAAGGATGATTGGTTAAACCAGTCTCTTTGACACTTGATCACAAACTTAACACATGTTTGAAAGTATAAATATCAAACTGGATCAAAATATTGAGATAAATAAGTTTCGAAGTAACATTAATGCTTTAATTAATGGGAGTTTAAGATTTAATACTTAGCAGTAGCAGTTAACATGAGTGATAAGTAGTAACAATAAGCAATTGCAAGAGGTAACAGTTTGCTTGTTGTAGTAAAGTTTTTGATAACATAGTTGTGTGTTTGTAATTATAAGATGTAAACGCTAGTGGCTAGAAATGCTTATTCAAGTAACATTTTGATTCGGAGCATTTTGAAAAACTAACAATGCTAGTTGGTTATTGCCAAACAAACATCACAGATAAAATCTAAACGCTACCGCTTTCAAAACGCTTATCAACACCGCCAAACTTATCCATAAACTTCATGTATTATAAACCTTTTTCTAAAATTAGGGTGTTAACAAATCGGGTAACACCGTAGGAATCGAAAACTAAAGATTTTTTTCAAAAAGTTCGAAAATTAAAAAATTAGCAGATCGGGTATGATGGTGCAAGAAAAAGTTGTGAAGACCTTTTTTTCAAAGTGGATATTTTTCCGAAAAATTATGAAAAAATCGTTTGTGCGTTAAATCGTTTTTGTGCATAAAAATTTGATTTTGACAATCTTATCGATTTTTCATCAAATATTCTGCATCTAAATAAAACAAGTTGAAAATTGTGTGCATAAAACTTTTTCAACTTGTTTTGGTTAGATGTCGAACGTTATTTCAATGAAAAACGATAAGTTTAGCAAAACAAATTTTTTTCGCACAAAACCATTTAACGCACAAACGATTTTTCATAATTTTTTTCGGAAAAATATCCATTTAGAAAAAAATCTTCACAACTTTTCATGCACTCATAATACCCGATCTCGCTAATTTTTAGAATTTTCGAGAACTTTTTGAAAAAAATTTTTGTTTTTACTGGATATTCGTTTTTATTTGATCTTTATCCTATATAAGGTAAAGTTAAAATAAAAGACAAATATTCGTAAAAGAATAAACGCGTTTTTTTTTTTAATTCTCCAAAATTCCAAAAATTCCACAAGATCGGGTATGTTGGTGCGTAAAACTTTGTGAAAACATTTTTTATAATTTTGAGTTTTGATACGCTTTTTAATGCACAAAAGAATTTTGACGCCAAAAAAATTTGATGCACAAAATTTTAACTTGTTTTAGTTAGATCTTGATGTTATTTTGATGAAAAAGTCGAAAGAAGTTGGGTCAAACCAATTTTTATGCGTAAAACGATTTAATACGCAAACGTATTTTTCATAATTTTTTTCGGAAAAATATCCACTTTTAGAAAAAGTTTTCACAACTTTTCATGCACCATCATACCCGATTTTGAGGAATTTTTGAGAATTTTCGAGAACTTTTTTGAAAAAAAAAATCTTTTATTTTTTACTGGATATTGTCTTTTATTTGATATTTATCCTATATATATATTTTATATATTTATATACATAAAATACCGTTAAAAATTTTAACGATCATAAATTAAAAATGTTTTAAACTTAAAAATCTATATAAAATCTAAAATATATATAAATTATGTAATTCGGGTTATTCGGGTCAACCTGATAATTGAACTGAATTTAAATTTAGTCTTCGGTTCGGTTAAATCCATTTTAAATCGATTATACTTCAAAAAAAATTTAATCAAACTAATCGAATCGAATAACCTGATAACCGAACCAACGGACAACCTTATCTAAAATGAAATATACATTTAAAAAAAAATCAACAATTAAGAAACTAAACTATGATTTAGCCCAATAACCAAAAGCCCAGCCCATAAGTTATAAAACCAAAGAGCCCAACTAGATTTAATCCTCGTACAATGTCTGGAAAAACACATAAACAATGGTGTCTGCTTATCTAAATATGGTACAGAGCCACAGGTGTATAAGTACATCACTAGCTTGTATCTCTGAGGTACAAATACTTTAGCATTTGCTTATATAGGTGTTTATTTATGTTCTTATTGTGTTTTCTAAACACATATAATTGCTGTTTGGTAGACAATTGTATATTTGCTTATTTTAGAGCTTAAGGAAAGTGCAAGGATTAGATAAAGAAATGAGGATTTGAGTTTAGATATGAGGTCTAAAGGTCCTTCTAGTTTTATAAATAAGCACTTTGTAATAAGCACCTTGCAATATGTTTATTAAAATTTGCTTATCTTGCCCCAAACTGCTTAGCTGATTTAATGTAATTTAAAGTTCTTTCTTAAGCAAATAAGCAGTTTGGAAAAGCAAGCTTAAACCTTAAGGAACGGATAATCAATTATGGGTATAGTTTACGAATAGCAGGAACAAAAATGATTGTGACGGACTGACGGTAAACGGATGAGGTTTTCCCTGTTCAGGTTACCCGGGGAGGGCGGGCCTTTCTTGACTACGTAGCCTCACCGAGTTAATCCCGGGAACGTTTCCGACCCTTCCCTGGCCACCCCCCAAGTAACACACCTGGCGAGGTTTGAACCCTTGACCCCTTATGAGGAAACTAAGAACCTTACCACTAGGCCATTTAGTGGTGGCATCTGAAAGTGACTGATATTTCATAATCGGAATAAGATAATCAACTATAAAAAAGGCTGCAGTAGAAAGTGTTTGGTAGTGCTTCTGCTGCTTGAACTAGTAAGAATCAGATAATCAGTTGCTCGAGTTTTTGGTTCTCGTCATACAAGGATTTACATGTAATTAACCTAAATATATAAGTAATCAGTTATTCTATAGCCAAACACTAGAACCTGTTTATTTGGGACTTGAAAACACAATATTCAGATAATGATTATCAGTTCAAGTATTATAAGAATGTTGCTTACTTTATATCATATGTAGGACCATGGAATGCCGCTGAAGAAGCACGAGAAGTTCGGACTATTAGACAACAAGAAACCCGCTAAGGATAAAATAGCCATACCCAACTCTCAGCCATCAGAAAACTATAACTGCACTCCACTTGTTACTGCACTAAAGGCTTCAGCCAAACAAAACGTTGCCAGTTTTCACTTTCCCGGTCACAACAGAGGTCGGGCAGCCCCATCTTCAATATCTAATCTCATTGGAATACAGCCTTTCCTTCATGACTTACCCGAGCTTCCAGAACTCGACAACCTATTTGCACCCGAGGGCCCCATTTTGGATGCACAAAAACAAGCAGCTAAGTTGTTTGGAGCTACAGAGACATGGTTCCTAGTTGGAGGAACAACATGTGGGATTCAAGCAGCGATAATGGCTACTTGTTCACCAGGAGATACATTAATACTTCCTCGTAATGCTCATATTTCAGCTTTTTCATCTATGGTATTGTCGGGTGTGATACCTAAGTATATCATTCCAGAATATGATTTTGACTGGGATATTGCTTGTGGTGTCACTCCTTCCCAGGTGGAGAATGCAATAAAAGAATCGGAAAACGAAAGTCGAAAAGCTTCAGCGGTTTTAATAACATCCCCTACTTATCACGGCATATGCAGCAATCTTGAAGAAATTTCCTTATTATGTCATTCTCAAAACATACCTTTAATTGTCGACGAGGCTCATGGGGCTCATTTAGGATTTCACAAAAACTTGCCTCGTTCAGCTCTTAGTCAAGGGGTTGATATATCTGTACAGTCGACACACAAGGTATTATGCTCTCTCACACAATCATCAATGTTACATATATCGGGAAATATTGTAAATAGAGAAAGAATATGTCAATGCCTTCAGACCCTTCAAAGCACAAGTCCAAGTTATCTCCTTTTAGCCTCTTTAGACGCTGCTAGAGCACAAATAAGCGAAAATCCAAAAACCATATTTAACAAAGCAGTCGAAATAGCAATAGAAGCAAAATATCTTATAGAAAAGATTCCCGGAGTTACTGTACTAAATTCTGATGATCCGTTGAGAGTAACAGTAGGGGTGTGGAATTTAGGGATATCCGGGTTTGAAGCTGATGATATATTATTTGAGAACTATGGAGTGGTTTCTGAACTTACCGGGACTCGATCTATAACATTTGCGATAAATCTTGGGACTAGCAGAGATGATGTTTTGAGGCTTGTGTCGGGGTTACAGCATTTATCACAAACATATAAATTAGTTCCATTAAAAGAGGAAAGATTAAACGATATAGAGTCTTTTATGGAAACAGTAGTAGCATGAGATTGAGCCCAAGAGAGGCATTTTTGCTGGTAAAAGAAAGTGAGTTTCAAAGAGAGTATTGGGAAAGTTTGTGGAGAGTTAGTATGTCCATACCCGCCAGGAACTCGATACTTATACCTGGTGAAGTGATTACTGAGGAAGCGTTAAGTTATCTCCTAGATGTGAAGAAGAATGGTGGTTTTGTTAGTGGAGCTGCTGATCCTAGTCTTTCATGCATTGTCGTTTGTACTTGATCGTTCATGAATTATGGCCGGTTTGTGAAAGCTGGTACCTAAGCCAGTGATATGCTCCAGAAACAAACAGAGTTGACAATTTTGACTTATCGTTTATGCATGAGTTGGTTTGGGATGTGTTTAACGTGACAAATATTTAGTTGCAGCTGTTGAAACAAGTCAAAAGGTGGCAAGATGCTATGAATTCATGAAAACGGCCTTTTTCAAGATGCACATGAAGCGTAACATACCAAGATTCACCCAGATTTGGCTGTTATGTTACAGACATGGACAAATGTAATTGATGCTTCATCACCGTTACTCAAAAGCAATTGTAGACACGACTGATGTTCAATTTCTGTAGTTAATAGAGATGTTTACAGATTTGTCGTATATCTTAGCTCAAAGAACATCTGTGGTTAGTTCGTAAGTGGTCTCACTCCCATATTACTCCTTATACTAGATACAATACAACTTATTTGTCTTTGACTCTGAAACAAGAAGCTTGCAAGTTCCCCTGACAACGTAAGCAAAAACATGATATATCTTTCTTTTCTTTTCTTTTTTTCTTTGAAAATGTTTTTTGAAAATGGTGAATATATATTAATACTTAAAACTTTACAAGAAATATAAGGAAAGGTTTAGACATGCCTAAACCTCCTCAAGATACAAGACTGCAAAACAATCTAATAGAGATTGAAATACAAAAACATGAAGACTGCTATGATCTATCCCAAACAATCATTATTCTCCACAAATTCACCAAAAACGATAACCTCATGACTACATTTCCTTTAACAAAGAGGCCCATACAGATCAATCAAACGCACAACATTCAAGTGACCTATAAGACTCCCATTGAAAGGCAAAATCATGCAGGTTATAACTACTCCAATCCTCACCAAAGAGACACTGCTTCAATTACATTTCCTGCACAACTTTATAAGCCATACTGAACAAGCAGCTTCACCCTCACTTGCAAAGCAGAACTCATAAGGAAAACAGGCTTCATCAAAACAAATATATCACTTCAATGTGAATCCAACCAACCTCCAATGGCAGTGCATTGCTAGGATCAAGAAGTTTCATCTTTCACAACTCTCTATTCCTAGCATCATGCACTGCCCACCAAGTCCATTTACCCTCCTCAACGGAAACCTACATTTTGAATAACTCTTCACCTAATACAGTGGATATCCATACACAACTTACAGTTACCTTACTAAGGCCTACTGAAAGAAAGCATGAAATCTCCAAACTATAAAGGATTCAAGCATTCAAGGTACTAGGCCATATGTTGAAATGAACTTATAAATCTCAATCATCCGGTATGACATTTGGACCATTGAGCTAACAAGATAAACCTTATTTTTTATTTATCTTGAAACTGAGCTCTGCTATGATAATTCACACTAGAACCAGCCAAATAGTTGAACTATATTGCATCAACAAGCAAGCAGATTATAGTTAACCAATGTTATGCTCAGCAGGAAACTACCTTATGACTTTTCACCTTTAACTAAACCATTTGGTAAATCCATAATCGTGACATTGCCTCATACAGACCCACATACAAGAGCTTACAGACTACCAAAGGCTAGAAAGGAGAAAAACCAAGATACTAGCCATCTGCTCTACGCACATCCATCACTCAATTTGGTGGTGGTGGCAGCAACGTCCAAGTTCTTCTGTACCTATGCCGAATCCAAGGGATTCATTTTCAAAGATGGAGAGGGAGTATGAACCTCCGACTCGTGAATTGTCTATAGTATGAACATTAGGACTCACTCCAGCTTGACCTGATTACTCAGGATTTCCTCCAAATCCTGGTAGACTGGAGTCCACTACAGGAGTTGTGTCGGTTGCTTCTACGGGTTTTAAGATTTTAACCACGGTAGAAGCAGTTGGATCTTCGAAAAGATACACAGAATACACACAATAATATACATCACAAATACTATATCAAAACATGATACATCTTGCAAGATATCAACAGCATTATTCGCTACCATGTTTTATCCAATCGACTCTCGTTCTAACTGAAGGTGTACAATTTGGTCACTGAAACATTGTTTAAGCCAGAATAAATATATTAATAGGATTATATTGATATGCGTAGAATAATTGTTACAAAGATCATTGCAACTGATTTTCCACTCGACAGTACCGATCGATTTCACTTGCATGATATTAAAAAGATTGACCATTAGTTCATCACAAAGATGCAACATGGAATTTGTTAAGCGAAAATTACTGTGCTACCAATTATTGATATGGTGTGTCTGCACAGATCAATGTCGGGTATTTATATTCACTATATACATGACATTGACGTGTATGGCCAAGAATGACTTTGGCAATTAAATCCTAGACAATGTCGGGTATAAAAATGCAAGACACACACGACATGGTTTTTTTATTATTACTCACACCTACCCAAACAATATAGCGTATACATATACACGACATTGACTATATGTACATGACAAGAAAAAGGTGTGGGGTCTAGAGAATATATTCCAAGCAATATAGTGTATACATATACACGACATTGACTATATGTACACGACAAGAAAAAGTTGTCGGGTGTAGAGAATATATATACACGACATTGAGTTAATTTAGGGTTTAGGGTTTCCTAGTCGTCGATAGCATTGGGAAAGAGCAAAAATAAAAGCTTGATTTGATCATTCAATGGATGGGTAGATGAATTTGTTTTACATGATCATTCAATGGACGTAGAGAATATATATACACAACGATAGGATATATCAATGTCGTGTTTGCAAGTTCTTCATATAGTTATCTTCTTCATTATCAAACATTCTTCATTATCAAACATATTCCTCATATATCAATGTCGTGTTTGCAAGTTCACTATATTCAATAACATCTTAGTGAGTGTTTAATAGGTATCTTGAAACAATATACACGACATAGCTCATAAACTATCAAAACATCTTCTTCATCATCTTATGGTGGTGGTGACATTGTGGTGGTGACATTGTTGTGCTTGAGTTTGGTGGTTTTGCTGGTGGCTTGCTGGTGGTGTCGTGGTGCTGCTGTGGTTACAGGTGTGGTTGTGTGGTGTTGGTTGTGGCGGTTATAAAAAAAAGTGTTGGTGGTGCAATGGTGGTGCTGTGGGGGTGGTGGTGGATACGGCTGTGAATATGGAAGATTACCGGGTATTTCGCAATTTTTTTCCTTTACACTTGTAGTTTTTTTTTTATTTGTTACGTATATGTGTATTAATATATGTTTATTTATTTTAGGATTATCCTGCCCAAGTTACATGTAGGAGTAGGTTATCCGTAATTAGTGATATTAAAAGTATGATTGGGAACACCCGTAGGGAAACATTATTTAGAAAAACATGTTTTGGTTGGTTGTTAGATTTGCCAAACATGCAAGAGAGTGGCGTGTTAGTACATTATTTCATATGCCACCAAGTGTCATGTGTAGAGGGAGATACAAATATTGTTCATCTGAGATATCGTGTACGTGATATTAATCGGGTGGGTGAGGTTGAGGTTCGCTTTGGTAGGAGGAATTCGCCTAGTTACTTGGTCTAAGATTTGGAACAGTTTTAGAAAGGATTATGAAGATGGACCTAATCCCTTTAGGAGATGAGTGTTCCTTTCACAACCGATTCTTCAAAAATAAAAGTCGGTAATGTGTTACGTGTGCTAGACATCGAGTCGTTTAGGCGTTTGAGCGACGAAGATGTTGTTGGTCTTTGTTTGATAGCCGTGTTAGTGTTGGTGTTAAAAGGGACCGAGCTTAGGAATGTAGTCGACGATTTTGTATTTAGTTTAGTGGAGGATATAGATGCATGGAATGTGTTCCCGTGGGGGTCGTACATATGGCCAACCTTGTACGATTATCTTAAGGATGCAGCAATTCAGCGCAGGGCAAAGCACTTTGTCGAGGGGAGGGATCCTACTAAACTTCCTAAGTACAATTTGAATGGCTTTATATGGGCCTTCAAGGTATGTCATATATAAATTTATAAAGTTCATGTATATGTATATCGTTAACAAAATTAAAACAAATTTGCCTTTTACAGACGTGGATATTGGAGAGTTTCCCTCATGGTGCGACCCCTACGTTTTTTTGTCATAAACAGTTGTATCCCCGATCAATTGCGTGGAGCTATAGAAACTTGGTATTTAGAGATCGTATAGACCGGTTTTTGGATGACCAATTGAATGTGAGTTTGAAATATAACCTTAATTTCTTACAATATGATTATAATTTTTTGTTGGTTTTTATTAATGTTGTGTATATTGTCCATGTTTTTTAAAGGTAAACCCACCTTTGATGAGGCTTATGCCGGGTGACTATGAGCAAAATACCGAGTAGTGGGCTCAAAGTAGAGCGTATTTTGCTGGGAATCCGACCCCAATTCCAGTGAAAAAGCCTCCACTAAACGAACCTATTTACGATTTTATCGCACCGGAATTTATACAGCAGATGAAGGCACTTGAGGCGAAGTTACAAGAACATGACTTGAAGTTCAAACAACTTGATCCACGATTTTTTGGTGACGATTTTTGGGTAAGTAGCTTACGTTAATTTATTTATTGTTATTCAAAACACGTAAGTATATTTACGTGCTTTTATCTTTTTTATATTTAAATATGTTTGAAAATAACCAACTCTACATTATAATATTACATTTAGGGAATACCAAAGGCCGATCGTCCATTTGGCGAGCCACCGAACGACTCGTTCTTTGACGGTGTTCATGTACCTACACCGCCGTTAAAGTCTCTTGTCCATCCCGGCTTCCTCCACCGGACATACCGCTTCCCGTGACGCCAGTTGGGTTCGGCTCTTTGCCACGCTTGTTGATTATCGTGCAGTCCATCTCACGCCTATGACGTTGGTGTCGACGTCCCGTAACCTATTAATTACATAAAATATTTCATGGTTATTATTGTTACTAGTAATTATATTGATTTTTAAATTTTTGTTGTTTATTCTTTTAAGGATGCGATCGAGCGACCAAAGAGGATTGTCGTCCGGGTAAATATCGCAATATCCTTACACGAACAGGACCAACCACAATCTTGCCTAAGAAACGTGTCGTTAAGAATATGCAAAAAGAGTACCTCGAACATTCCATCGTTTAACTGGAAGAAAAAGCGGTTGATGAGTATAAAGAGTATGATGGTGGTGTTACTGCTTTGGTAGTCGTCGTGTCGGACCATTGCGCTTTATAATGTTGACCCTAATAAGGTATACTGGAGTACTGGACCCTTTAAATTTATTAACATGAAGTTGCTAATTAACAATGTTTGATATTGTATTTTATCGTTTGTTTTTTCAGGTGACGCGTGAGCGTTATGTTAGTTTGGAGGAATTTATATTAAACCCATCCCCGATATACCTTGACTGCCATCCAAAGGATTGGGTAGCAGATCTTAGCTTCTTTCAACAACTACTTCCGGAATTATACAAGAACGGCACTGATCCAGGCTGTCTGACGACGTAAGTATATTGTTATATTTTTCTAAACGTTTAGATTATTTTAGTTTGAAGAACGTAAAATGATTTAGTTTAATCTCTTGACTCAGCAAATGAATTGTTGGGTTGAGATATTAATAAGTAGGCCAGATGGCACGCCATGGACAGTATCATCATCATGGACATCATCCACTTACCCCACAGATAATGGTGGTAGTGTACCCATGCTTTCGATAGCTCCTTCGATTATGGGAACATTAGATGGTAGCACGCAGCCGTACCCTTCATGGGATGAAGTAAGCTAGGTAAGTAAATGTCTTTCAACGTTTAATAACTTTGTACAAAATTACGCTTTACTAGTTTACTTAACTGTATATATTTGAATATATTTTCGACGCAGGTGGTGATGTCGATGAATGCAGGAGGGAATCATTGGGTCACAACAGTTATTGATCTAAGGATATCCACTTTTATGGTTCTCGAATCTTTGCCTAGCAGGGAGCATTGTGATTATTTACGAGGGTACGTTCTAGAATGGACCGGAGTTCTTAACAAATGTTTAGAAGAGCTAGGACATTTCACAAGAACCCGACGTCTGCACTACAATTTCAAATTCCGTTACAACGACCAAAAATTTCTGATCCCACACCAAACTAACACTCGAGATTGTGGAGTCATCACTTGTTGGCTCATGCATGAGTTTGTTACTGGTAAGTTTCCACCACGATGGGGTTTTGATGTTGAAGGCTTTTTCAACAATGTTAGATATAGCATGTCTAAGATGTTTTACGATTGTCGTTGCGAGGAGACCAGTATGTATGGATCTGATTGACAGTGATTTTTAATGGAAGTTGTATATATTTTTATATTTTATGTTTAACTTATATTTGATGTAAATTCAAACTTTTATTCAAGTAAATCAACATTACATATAGATGACGTTGAGTTAGATAAACATTACATAGATAACATTACCTAAAAGTAGGAAATGAATATGTAAAGATTCATCCAATAAAAACAGTATCCTTGTCGAAAACAAAGAACCATGTTCCTCAATGTAATGTTAAGAGAGGGGTGTTGATTTTGGGGTAAACACCAAACATTACTGGTACCAACACACTCCGACTTTGATATACTTTTTGTAACTCGCCTCTTCAGAAGGACTTTGTGATGAATTGTACGGACATTGTCCCTGTTGGATCTTTTAGTGTCATCATAGCTCACCAAGCGCGTTAGGTGTACAAGTCTTGATTACACTACAACAAGTTCAAGCTTCCTTTCACACAATAGTTTTTATATCGCCAAGACAACCGCCATTATGACATCTTCATCATTAAGAAGCTTATGAATCGTGCTTAGCCATGGCCCACGGTAAAATGATCATCCTCCGTGACATCCTCATTTATTTTCCTTACATACTCTTGTGTTGGCACTACACAATATTCGGGCCACCTTCCTAATGTCTCAATTTTTATGGAGAATAGCCGCTGAAGAATACCAGCAGACCGTGTATTATCCTAGTCGTTGTTTGAAGAGGTTGAAGAACCCCAACGTTATGTTGCGGTGCATATGTTGTGTCCCTTCTTTGGAATGGTGGAACGAATGGTGAGTTGTTGTATCATTTGGTGTATCCGGTTTTGTTTTGTTGGGACATATTATGGAGAGTAACCTTCTTTGTAGAGAGTAGAAATGTCAATAATGTTGGTATGTGTTTAGAAAATATTCTTGTCATATTTCGCGTAATAAATTACACATACACGTTAATGTCATGGAATTGTCAAATTTATGTCAGTGTACAGAATACGAACTGTCAAACAGTTGTCATATTTCGCGTAATAAATTACACATACACGTTAATGTCATGGAATTTTCAAATCTATGTCAGTGTACATAATACGAATTGAATAAAGTATGGCTAATTCTGCAAATGAATTGCGTCATAAATGCCTATTCAACACATGCTACAACTAGACCAATAAAGTTGACCATTTATATAGCAATAATTCATTAACTATTATAGAGCAATATAGAAATTAGAATCATGTTGCTAAAATCACATTGCTAAAATGTGAGTTCTAACTTTTATGTTTCCAAATCGCCAAAGTTGACCATTTACTCTATTGCATGTTGTGTTAACTTTGTGGATCATTTGACACACTATCGACACAATATTACATTCATGTTAACTCTATGTAGAACATTAATTAGTTAAAAAATCAGAAACAACTTGCATTTAAATAGTTAAAAAAAAATAGTACATAAACAACTTGAAATACAAACATTGATAACGGTAAAGACACAAACTAAACGACAATGACTACGAAGGCCGGTGATATGCTCCAGAAACAAGCAGAGTTGACAATTTTGACTTATTCGTTTATGCATGAGTTGGTTTGGGATGCGTTAACGTGACAAATATTTAGTTGCAGAAACAAGTCAAAAGGTGGCAAGATGCTATGAATTCATGAAACGGCCTTTTCAAGATGCACACGGGTAACATACCATGGATTCACCAGAATGTTATTGACATAGACAAATATAATTAATGTTTCATCACATTTGCTCAAAAGCAACTTGGGTTGTAGACACGATCGCTCGTTCTATTCTTGTAGTTAATAGAGATGTTTACTGATTTATCGCATACCTTAGCTCAAAGAACATCCGTGGTTAGTTTGTAAATGGTCTCACTCCCATTTTGCTCCTTATACTAGATACAACATAGCTACTTATTTGTCTTTGACTCTGAAACAAGAAGCTTGCAAGTTCCCTTGACAACATAGCTCCTTATATATATATATTTTTTAAATGGTGAATAGATATTAATACTCAAAACTTTACAAGAAATATAAGGAAAGGTTTAGACATGCCTAAACCTCCTCAAGATACAAGACTGCAAAACAATCTAATAGAGATTGAAATACAAAAACATGCTATGACATTTTGTTTATCTTGAAACAGTCATTATTCTCCACAAATTCACCAAAAACCATAACCTCGTGACTACATTTCCTTTAACAAAGAGACCCATACAGATCAATCAATTGGTTCGTCATCCTTAGTAAATCCAACTAATTTTACCACATGCTCAATTGGGAATGGGATGGTGAATAGCACTGTACACGATGATACAATACCACCATCAATTTCTAACACCCATGCACACATAACTTTGTACCCATCTGCAAGGAAACTTCCTGAAATTACGATAGAGTTCCGTAGTTGGGATATATAGAATGGAGGCCCAACCATGCGTCTTATCTCCTAAGGTATGCCTAATTCTAGAAATTGGTGACTAACCAAATCAAATGAAACAATCATATATCGTTTGTACAAAATACCATCATTAAAAACAAATTTTCATAACCAAGCCGTAAAATTTTACCACCCACCATCGCTTGCTGCACTGCTTTATTCTAATCTCTTCTCGGCAAACGCCACTTTCAAGATGGTTCCAGCGTCTCGAACTCAATGTATACACTGACACGTACCATGGCCCTTGACCGTATAATGGGTAATTAATTTTTAAAATGGTTAGGTCTAAATTGTCAGGATGTACACCAAAACCGATGACCATTTTTGGTGAATCAGATTGATTCAAGAAACTAGGGACTAATACCCCTATAGATCTTTTTATTGATGGGTTCCAAATAACAACCATCATATTTGAACCATATGAAAAGCACCAGACACCTTCAGAAGTAGCAATTGGCTTAAGAGTTGGAAGATTAATAGTTGTATCTAGATACGTGAAAGCTAAACTTCCATTTACTCGAAAACATGAAACCTAGATTACCTTGCATATATGTTAAATTAAAACAACACATATCTGTCTCACGAAAGTCAGAAACTACGGATGAAGTTGGAAAAGTCTATGGAAGACCTCCATCTCTTTGAAACACTACGAACCTGCAAAGAAAGACTTAACTAGAAGTCTATTCATGATATCAACTTGAAGGTCGAATGGTATGTTGTCTGACATTTTTTTTAAATGTAAAGGGATAAATTACTGAATGATTTTTGTTAAGCAATAGATTGACAAAGTAAGGCTTAAATAGAGGCAGAGTGTCTCCCATCTGTGTCATATTTCGGGTAAAAATTTACACGTACCCGAAATCGTCATGGAGTAGTCAAATCATTGTCATAGACTTGTCCCATCTGTGTCATATTTCGGGTAAAAATTTACACGTACCCGAAATCGTCATGGAGTAGTCAAATCATTGTCATAGACTTGTCCCATATGTGTCATATTTCCGGTAAAAATTTACACGTACCCAAAATCGTCATGGAGTAGTCAAATCATTGTCATAGACTTGTCCCATCTGAGTCATATTTCGGGTAAAAATTTACAGGTACCCGAAATCGTCATGGAGTAGTCAAATCATTGTCATAGACTTGTCACATATGTGTCATATTTCGGGTAAAAATTTACACATCATTGTATGTATATATATACATACCGAAATGTATATCCAAACATAGCAAATTCATATATACATAGCCATGACTTTAGAAATTCATAAATTCAACTGTATATTACATTTTGATAATACCCAACGAGGTGTGGTCATGTACACTAATATCACATACTCATGGTTAGTTGAGTTTGTGCGTTCTAAATTCAAGTTGGAACCCAATATTCAACTTAATTTTAAATTTAAGCACCCTTCATTTGATTTTCGAATGGATATCACTGACGAAGACGAGGTAACTTTTTTTGCTGATTACACTTATGCGAATACAGGAATGTCTCATCTGTATGTGGCTAAAACAACACAGTTGGAAGAAACCACATATTTTAGGTCAACCCAAGAAAACCCAACGTTTTACAATTTTTAGAAACACCTAACCAAAACATCGGGTCATCTCGCTTTTCAAAACAATATGTCTTTTTAAATGATGGCCTATCTCAAAATTTGAATCAAATGATTATGAAAATAATGAGTCCGGGTATAAAGATGAGCCAAATTTCAAAAACCGGGATCATCATTTGCATTCGGTCGATGTCGATGCGCACGATCTGTAAAATGATTGTTTTGTTGGTGTAGATGATAAACCAAAACCAGCTCACCATGACCGGAAGAATATTTTTTCATTGATCCCTGACGTTCCAGAAGCACCTATTTACCACCCGAAACCAATAATTTCAAATCAATATAATAGCGATGCCGACGCTTATGTCGGAAAGTTTTTCACACAAGAGAAAAGTTAGACGTTGCAATTAGGTTGAAATGTATACAAGAAGGTTACCGCTTTTGGTAAGTAGGTCGGAACCGTATAGGTTTTCTTGTAAATGCTATCATTTTAAAGAATGCAATGGAGAATTTGCGCTAAACGCTGGAAAAAACAATTGTGTTTCAAGTTACGTGTATGGTAGATACTCACACGTGTCCCAAAACTCAAACATATCCTAACCATCGAAATGCAAATAAAAAGGTTATTGGTCACATTTTTAGAGATAAATTAAAAGACAATAACCATGATTTGAAACCGAAAGATATACAAAAAGACATCTTGGCGCAGTATAAAATAAATATATCTTATCAACAAGCATGGAGAGTAAAGGATTATGGGTTACAAATGATAAGGGGTTCACCGACGGAATCTTTTGAAATGTTACCGTACTATTGTCACAATCTAGAAACAAACCCAGGCACTATCACACGTATCAAGACAAACGAAAAAGGAGTTTTCGAGATGTTATTCGTTGCCATTGGTGTTTCAAGAAGTATTTACAACTATCACATGCATATTTTTAAAATAAATAAATGAAAGAATTATTGTAAGTTTATTCTAACGTGTTTACAATTATTTTTTTGCGATTCAGATTGCAGCAACATCTCCACCTCCGCTTATAGTCGACGGGGCTCATTTAAAGGGTTTATACAAAGGTACAAACTTGTTAGCGGTAGGCATGGATGGAAACAACCAAATTGTGCCAATTGCTTACGGTATATGCAGAGGGGAGACTGGTGAATGTTGGTCAAGGTGGTTTTCCGTACTTAAAGAATGCATAGGTGATAACCAGGATTTGGTTATAATATCTGATAGGCATCCTGCCATTGCGTTGGCAGTACGCAATGAATACCCATTGGCGTTTCATGGAATTTGTTGTCGTCATCTTTTGATGAACATTTCTTTAAAAAAAACAAAGGGGCTATATTGGAGCATATGCAAGCGATACACCAAGAATTTGATAGTCGATGTAAATTCGCAGTTATTGAGCCCGAGGCGCATAAAAGTTACTTGAAGCGGATGTGCAAAGATGGTCCAGAGCGTATGCCCACGCACTCGTTACAATTATTGTACATCAAACAACGTTGAGTCCGTTAATGCTTGTATTGTAAAATCAAGGAAGCTTCCAATCACAATGTTGACCGAGCAATATCGATCAATGGTGCAAGATTGGTATTATAAACGGTGACAAGTCTGCGGTATTTATCTTCCAAAAGAAAATATATTTTTAAATGGTTTTGTTTACTACAAAGTAACTTATTCACGCCTTTGTGTTCATGTAGCGAAAATGAAGTATGAAATCACAGATCACGCCCATAAGGTGGATAGGAGGAAAATAAAAGCGCAACTTGGAGTGTATATGGGGTTAATGAAAGTCGGTTCCGTGTTTATGATGGGCGATACAATCGTGAAGTGAACTTAGAGAACATGTCATGCGAATGCCGCAAATGGCGACTTTTCCCAAGATACCTTGTGGTCACGTTATTGTCGTTACTAGGTTTTGAATCAAACGGATTGTGTGCAATTTGTTCAACATTGGTTTAAAAACCCAATATACCAGGCGACGTACGCAGAGTCGGTTAATTTTGTAGGAGAGTTTCACGAATGGGATTATCCAGAGTATATACAACCCATCACTCATCCACGAATGGACAACCCACAACCTGGTCGGCCAAAAAATACTGACCGTATACTATCTCAGGGTGAGGAACCACGATTTAAACATTGTGGTAGGTGTGGTGAAGCAGGCCACCTACGTGGGCAATGCAAAAAACCATTTATCCCTGAGCCACTAAAACGGAAAGAATACCCAAAGAAAAAAAAGTCAGTTAACGAGCAACCTGAAACTACACCTACGTTCGACTCATACCCGACTCAAACACTTGATCACAGCTTCCCTAATTATGACTCATACCCAACGCAACCGTTTGAACAAAACACATACTCACCACAACCATATGATCAAATGTTTTACACAACAGACCCATATGACCAAGGTCAACCAAGTCATGAACAAAATGATCATCAAAACCCGTATCCAGGTTATGAGCAATACGACTCCCAACCATACGCCTCTCAAAGATTTAAATGATCAAAACACTCACCATCGAATAATAGTTGGTTTAATTTATTTGGTTTGTAAACTAAGTAGTACCTTTTTTATGTTGTTTTCTTACATTTTATTTATTTTGTAACATATGTTATGTTTATGTTATGCATTAGATATGTATGTTTGATTTTTTGTAATGCTAGTATGTATTTCCACAACCACCTTATTTCAAAAAGTACAAATGGCAAATCACAAAAACATAATCATTTACAATGTTGATTTGATAACACAATCTTTGACTTTTCAGCTTTAATCATAAAAAAAACCTGACGTGATTACTCATTCACCTATTCTGACAAAGAAATGACTAAGCACCTTTAATCATATATATATAACCACTACTTTGTGGTGGTTTCAATTACTCAAATTCAATTGTTACTTCTTTCATTCATCAAATGTCAACATCTAGTACGCCTACATTCAACTTCACTATCAACTTCAACGGAAAGTTTACACTTAACCCAGTAACATATCAAGATGGTTCAAACATGAATATTGATATTTCCAATGGTGTGCTCGGTTAATCTTTATGACTTCTTTTAAACTTCGAAAACGTGAAAATCATCGAACCTCATCCGAAAATCACCGTTTTTGCTTTGTTTTCAAACCCTTGTACCCGCAAGACATAATAACACATATCCAACATATTTGCAATATAATTTGACATATCTAATGGTTATTAGTCCGATTTAGCATATTTTTAGATATAAAATGATGTGTGTTTTAGCAAACATCAAATATCAATGTTCCAGAAATTGATTTTCAGGATATGGTTACTTATCTAAAGAGAAAAATACCAACGAGGGTCAACAGTCTATATTACGCATTGCCACAAAACAAAACGTTAATCGGTCTGAAACCAATTGAAAATGATTATGATATTGATGTTATGTATGACATCGCAAAGGTTCTTTGAAGCTCCAACTTTTCGCTTCGAGCAACCAATAGATTTAAGCACAATTTTGATTCCAAATGATGGTTCTCTAGAAGAATCATTTGGTTGGTGTAATTTCGTAAGAAACAAAACTAAAGCGTGAAGAGTGTGTCCGATCTACATGAAATGGTTAAAAGAAAAACAAACTTGAAGAGCGTGTCCGTATAAAGCTTGGTACAAGAAAAAACTAAACCTACTACACCGTATACACAAACCATTTTCAATTTTATCATGCACAATAACGGTCAATTGGTTTGCGGTGGCGGAAAACCATAATATGTAAATGGTTGGAAGATGAACATCGTGATTCCAAGAATGAAGCTAGAAGAGTCAAGCAATATTTGTTTAACATCGCTGATGTGAAGATTCATGCTCTTTATTATGAAGTACCACACTTTGGCATTACAAGCACCGCCAAACTAAGAAACAACTATGATATGCATGTAATGTTTGACATTTCAAAGAAGACAAGGCAACTTGAAATTTACATTGACCATGTGGGTGTCGATTTTGTTATTGCAAATTATATATGCCCAAATGCTACCTTGGCAGAAATAATGGATCATGTGATAACAGACTACACAAGTGACAACGAAGACGGAAAAAAGCACGTAACACAATCATATTACACTTTTGATCAAATGGTTGAATGGGCGGAACAAGAACACTTTCAGAATGAGGATGCTAAAGCAGCTTAACGTCATAAAGCCATATGGAAGAATCGTTCGTATTCATAATCATATCACTGAATATGTGTCATGTATGCTTTAAGATTGTCTTATTTATATGATTTTAGTTATCAATGTTGGAATGAATGTTAGCCTATGTATTCAAATTACATTAATTCAAATAAAAGTACAAACGTTCATTACTGAAAGACAAACTGCATAAGATAAAAACATAAACACAATCGTCTTATTTGTTGGGTTGAACAACAAACATTTGTGCCACTCCATCATAAGCACTACAAGCACATTCAACGAAAAACATTACCTCGTCATCTTCAGTAATATCAATACGATAGTCAAATGAAGGCAACTTACAAGACAAATAAATCGGAACATTTGGATCTAACTTGAACTTCTTCACCGCCAAACCAACTAACCCTGAGTACGTCATATCATTATACATAATTACACCTTGATGATGATCATCGAAATGTAATACACACTTGAACTTCTTAATATTTGAATTCATGGCTACCCTAGAGATAAGTAATAAATCTATGTTTATTTCAATTCTAAGGTAGGCTATAAGGTAGGTTATAAATGACAATGTTGATATGACAACTCACTGACAATGTCGTATATGCTTAAAATTTTACACGAAATATGATATTTTTAAGAACTACCATTGATTTGACAAATCGCTGACAATGTCGTGTATGCTAAAAATTTTATACGAAATATGACATTTTTAAGTACGAACATTGATATGACAACTCACTGACAATGTCGTTGTCGCTTAAAATTTTACACGAAATATGACATTGAGATGACTAATCAATGACTTTCATATGAACTCTTTTTACAATTTTGTAGATGCTTCCAGAATGTTTTCAAAATTAATTCTACACACAAGATAAATTAAAAACCGTATATCTAACCATTCACATATATTTAAGTACCTAATTTTTTCCATCATTTTAAAAAAATTTGAAAAAATGTAATGTTTAAAGGATTCGTATACTACAGAAGTGAAAATACATTAACCATTATATTGAAAATACGGATTACATAGCACATATACTAAATGATACAGAAATGAAAATGAAAATACAAATAACAACGAATCATGGTGTGTTGTAACTATCACTGTAATCCGAATTATCAATGTCAAACCAGTTGTTCATGAGATACTCTTCATACATTGCTTCATGCTCCCTCCGATCATCTTCCTCACGTGCTTCATTTTCTTCAAATTCTCTTCTTACCTGCTGATCCTGTCCAAGATGGCGTAGTTGGTCCTCAGTTAAAAATCATGGATTATGTTGGCGTATCACACCCAGTGGAGTGTTCAACACGTGCACATACGGTGGGGGGTTCACGTTCACTGGTGGTGGAGTATTCACCATGTTAGGTCACTAGTTTTACAACACAAGCTTATAGAGAAAGAGATGAAGGCGGATGAACAAGCTAAACACACACACACACGTAATAGTAATACCGGTTAAGGAAAAGAGTGAGTGAAAGAGAATAACTTGAACAACCAACCTTCAAATGAAGGTTATTACAATGTATTTATAGGCAAGGAGCTAGGGCAACACTCCCTCTCTTTCCCTATTCCTTATTGGGCTTGGATCAAGCTTATGGGCCTTCTACATAAGCTTGACCTTAAACAAACATAAAGGCCATAACAAAGCTACCTATTACATATGAAATATAAATACTTGAAATCTTGTTAGAGTGATTCCAACAATCTCCCCTCAAGTATATATGAATGTAAACGGTGAAGGCGTTGATGTAATAGTAGTCGTGACGCCTTCCGGCATTCTTCTTTCTTGTAAGAGGAATTGCCTTGATTCGAACAATCTCCCAAAGGTGTAGAGATAGTTATCTTTGAACGGTTAAGCTTCTCGACGTCATCTTTAACTTTGTTCTTTGATCATTGTTCTTTGTGGTGAAAGTGATAGTATGTTGTTGTTCGCATCGATGCGCTTCAGTGCCGCTTGGCCGCTCCAATGTCTCCACGTCATTCTTCAACATGCTCACACGCTTTTGACGTTGGAAATCAATATCGATGAAGTTCTTTAAGTCTTTGACTTTGTAGATTCTTTGATTGATGAAGAATCATTCGATCATTGTGTTGCTTTTGGATAGAACTTCCATTAGTGATGATATTGGCGTGAGCATGATGAGAATCAAGACGATCATCCCGCTCGGAGCTTCCATAAGAAGAAAACATTGCAAACGGTTAGAAATAAGCGGTTTCCGCACTTACAAGTTTGAACTTCGAGAGTGTTAACAAGATAGTGTGAAAACACAACTCTAATTCTTACAAAGGCCGTTCTCGAACCGAGTCCCACAAGTGAGATAACACGATGTACCAAGTACATCTATTCGATGAGTCATTGAGATACACCAAGCATCACCTCACGATCAGAGACCGTTTGAGACACACTCGCGTAATCCACGAGGAGTTACCGAAGCGACCGCCGTGGCCGTTTGATGTTGACCGGCAGGAGTTTCCATTCAATCACCGAGGATCACGATGTGAACCTCTCATAAATGTTCTCGACAGTTGCTAAGATCCGTGAAGGACTCGATATGAACCATCGAATCATCAAGATCTTATTGTTGATCAACAAGTGATTAAATGTCAAGTGTTCCTAAGAGATCTTTTGATGAATCTCGTGGCTCTAGACTCAATAGTGCGTTTTGGTTTTCCGAGCGGAGACTAGGGAGAGGTCTCCTTTTCAATACCAATCTCTAAGAGAAAGCCAATAGTTTATGTAGGGTTCCTGTGAGAATGAAACAAGTTTCGTTGAGAGAGACTTGAGTGGCTAAGAAGATTTAGTGCATGCGCCATCGGGTCCATGACGACTTTTAATTTTCAATACCGGTGTCACTAAGTGACAACCAAGAGCGTATGAATTGAACCCGGTGTCCGCCTAAGTTGAATAACTGGAGGGCTATTTCTTTTCACCCTTTTCATTACATTTCTTTTGATTCTTCAACTCCTTCTTTCTCCGATTCTCATTTTCTCCTTTTACAATCATTCATAAGGACTTCTAACACTAACTAATGGTATAGTCCTTGGGTAGATCCTCCGCTCAAGCGGATCATAGGACGGTTATTCCTAACCTTAGTCACCTTATAACTCCATGACTAACCTATGTTTGCCATTAACACCACTGCATTTAAAATCTCTCTCAAAGGGTTTGTTAATGAAAACATGTTTGAACCACAAATGAGAGTTGAAATTTTGCATAAATACCCCTCCACATGTGCTTAATAGTTTTAATGGTTAAATGCACAGTGAGGAAAGAGCGCGACTTTTGAATTGATTCACCGAAGATAGACAATCTCCGCGAGACACGGTTACGTTGAATAGTTAAAGAGTTACATTGTCGCCTTTTAGGTGACAACTAGCTCTAATAACTATCTTGAAGGTGTAGACAAACCTTGGAAGGTTGTCAAACCCGTCGAGTTCATGTCTATCAAAAGTTTCTCGAATGGTACATTCTACTTGGACAAGTCCTTTAGACACGCTTACATCACTAGCGAACTAGCTTGAAATTATTACCCGTCCAAGACAAGTCTTTTCGAGTTACTAACAGTTTAGTACCGTCAATTGTAGGTTAAGTCCGAGGTACACAGATTCATTTGCATTTTGTACAACATATTTCTTATCACACAATTTTCTCCCTCAAAATGGCATATAAAATGTTGTTTTGAACGCTTTGAGAATAAATATGACCACTTTGAGTTTTGTGGGAAGAGTGACCACTGTGAACAATTTGTGAACAAAGTTTTAAATCAAATACTCCCTCAACTAGTAATATAAACGGTTGAGGTTTTGAAAATCATATGGGAAGTACTTGTCTTTTGAGCAAAACCTTGAATAATGAAAGGTTTGATAGGTTTTACTCAAAATAAGAAGCTTTCGCTCCTTTTATAAGGATTGTGGCACCGAGGCGCACTACGTGGTCCTTTCTTGACAGACACGGGTTGTACATCACATGTGTGCACAAGCCATTCACATATATAAACATTCATCCAAAATCATATGAAGGAAACAATTCAAGGGGTACCGTGAAGTGCGGTGATGTTCCTGTGAGTGCGCATGTATGCTGAAAGCGGTGATGTTTATCCCGGTCTACCACCAACATAGCTCTCCGTGCGCCTCGAATCGATCCCTTCGAACAACCGCTCATCAATCATGGTGATGATCCTTCTCACATCCCTTCTATCCCGAGAGTTCCAAGCTTAGGATTCCCAACTTTCAGCGTATATCCTTCAATGCACGCCAATCCATCCCTAACCATCTTCAAGGTATGATCCCGAATTTGTGGAGCTCACTACACGCCATTAAGCGGTTCAAGTTCACCGCGTAAACAATGCCGAAAGGTTTGTTGATGAGCGTAAGTTGTTTGAGCCGGTTGATGTCGGGAAGATCAAGCGTGGTGGAGTGAAGTTTACACGTGTCGATATGATTCAACGACCATCTCAGATATCTTCGACACGTTCTTTGATCACAATGCGCCTAATGAAGATGAGAACCGACTTGATAAATTCACGTTGAATTTCATCGAGAATTGTCTCATACGACCACGTACTTTGGCAAGGTACATGTCTTCGATGTCGTTGAGTGACAAGTTCTCAAAGTCACCTCCGAGAATTCATAGTCTTGTTCATCTTGTCGCTTTACTATGATATTCTTCAAGAATGTGTAGTCCCATTTAGACTTGAGATCAATGTGTTTGATGGCTACGATGTTCTTTGAGCAATACACTTCATGTTGAGACTTCAAACGAGCGTTCACAGTAGTAGATTCTTCGCGTTCGGGCGATGATGAATCCCATACAATGCATCTTGGTCGTATGCTTGCACTTTGTCGAGAACAAGTGATTTGCACGCCCTCGATAGCTATGCGCTTTGAGTATGTAGTCTGCTGAATGGAAGAGTCAATGATGTAGCGTATTTTTGTGAACCATTGCCACCATGGAGAAGAAATTCCGTGTCTTTGTTGAAGAAATATCCAAGGGAATCCTTGGTTCATCCGGTTGGCGATTGTTGGTAGAGGTTTGGTCCATCGATGTAATATGGAGGGTTGTTCCGTTTAGTGAAGTCGATGTTTGCTTCGGGTTGAGCCAATCCATGTTGTTAGACATGGCTCGAGCAATGTTTTCAAGGTGATATTCAACCTCGATTGCACTTTCCGAAATTTTTCAACGTAAGGAATGCGTCATTCTTGATGCGCTCAACTCGGATTTCGCCATCTTCTTCACACGGAATCGTTCTTGCAAGATTTTGCATGCTCCAAAGGTACTACCGCTCACCAATTCTTGACCTTCTTCGTGGTAGGAGTGTTGTTAACAAGTATGGAGAACCATTCAAATTCTGCAGTTGTATCGTCATCTAGCCATGATACGACATCTGGCTGAGTCGTCTTTTTCTTGCTTTTAGAAGGCCTTGATGATGATTCGGGTTTCTTCACTTGTTTGGGAGAGGAGGGTTGTTGTTGGGGCTCAAGGACCTCTTCATCGTCACCACCCGTATACTCAAAGTGATCACCATTTTTCTGAGTCAAGGGTGGTAACTCGGAATCGTCCCGAGGTTTATCAGTGGAATACCGTGGTGGAGAAGACTTTTGTTGTGCGGAAGTCCGTGATGGAGGAGGTGGCATAGAAGTGGATTTACCAGACTGCTTCTGACGTTTGGGTGCAGAGTCCTTATCCTTATCATCGTCTTCTCTTGGTCGTTTGGATTTATCGGTGACTCTTTACATGATGATCCGAGTTGATAGTCAAGTAGGATTTGAAAATTTTGCTTCATCCGGTAAACGTTCCGCATCTCTTTGACATTTGCATCATAAGTTTAGCTATTAACTTTCATTCGAGAGATCGACTTCTTGGCCCATTGTATGTTTAACCAATGCTACGATGTTAGGGGTGAGTTGTCCGAAAATACTTCTTTTGTCACACCGGGACAAGTGTCGAGAAGAAACTTGTGGGTTTGATCTCTTGTCGACGCCTCCAGTTCCTTTTGGACTTTAGGAATGATATCCTCAAGATACTTATGAGTGTATCCTTCAATCATTTCATTCAGTTCCTCCCGACGATGACTTCTCATGAAATCTGAATAGCTTTCCTATCTTTCCGCATCTTGTCATTCTCATCATGTAAGTCACCGCATTTGTTCAAAGATACCAATTAAGTTTTCTCGTGGAGCATGTCCTTCTTTCTAACTTGTTTGACAAATTTCACAATTCTTGCATGTGTTTGAGAAATCCAAGATTTAGGTGGTTTCTTCACGGATTTGGATGATGATCCGTTGACTTAGTTGATGGTGGTTGTGATGAGTGAGACGAAGAGTCCGATGATGAGGAGACATGAGGAGACTTCATGTCCTTAGGAGTTTCGAGGTTTTCTCCTTTGAGTGTGTTGGACCGTCAAGAAGAAACTTGGTATAATCATCCTCGCCATCTTTAGACTTTTCTATCTCGCCTTTCTGCTTCTCAAAATCATACACAATAGTGTCTTCAACAAAGCGGTTGTTGTTGCGTAAGAGTGGTGGCATCGATCCCTTATCGGGTTGATTAACCGCATCGATCCGGAGAGGAGTGGCGGCACCACTTGATCCTCCGGGCCACCCATTTGATCTTTAGCAAATTCACGCCTTTTGAATGTGTCGGACGTTGTGAAACCTTTTCCTGTATGATTTGTCCAATTGCTCTTCTTCTTCTTCTTCGAGCTCTCATCATAAGGTACAATGGTTGAGTCTTCCCTTTTTCTTGGACAAATGGAGGACTTTGAGGTTTTGTCACCGAGGCGGTGTTTCGGTTGCGAGAGTGCAGTAATGAACTTCTTCATCCGTCTCAAGATCTTGAGCTCTCATCCCTAAGTTGTCTTTGAGGTTCAAGTGTGGGAATAGGTTCGGCTTCCTTTACGGAACAATCCTTATAGAAGGAGCTTTCCTTTAGGAACCTTCCTTGACTCAGAACTTGTTGTGCTTCCTCGCACTTCCTCTTCGGTTCTCCGACCGGTGTTCCGAAGATTTTTCATCGAGGTGACCAACCTTGCCTTGTCTTACCGCTTCCAGATACATTGTATGTTTCGAGCTTTCGACATCTTCATTTAGAGGAAATCTGCAACACAAAGACCTTGTTTCTTTGTGGACGCTTCCTTGATTCTAACAAAGGAGAATGGGTTCCACAACATATCGTGATTGTCGGGTCATTGAGCCTCTTGGGAATGTCCGGTGAAGTCCAAGTGCTCTCTGGATCAACAATTTGGTATATCCGATGTAGGGAATCTTTGAGCCAAGTTTGTTGAGAAATGACATCATGTCATCCCAAATCGAGCTTCAATAGCGATGTGTTTCATGTTGACAAATGCCCAAAATATTTGCGCTTCTATGAGCTTAGGATGCTCATAGCCGCTATCACGACCGTAAATGACTTGGTGATGATCATGTAGAGTGTTCTCCAAGGTTGAGGAATACTCTTGAGCTCTACGTGAGAGTGTTTGGTGATTACTCATGTAGCCTCATCATAACCGATATCGATTAAGAATTGGAGAGTGAGCTCTTCAAGAGGTGTGGCATAAAGTTTGGTGGTTCGACTTCAGAATTAAGAGAATGACCTTAAGTCTGCAGTGTGATGGTGATTCTTTTGTGATTCGTAGTCACCGCCACAGCTAGCCCTTCCTTTGACCCTTTCCATGGTGTTCCGTAACTGCTGGATATAGATCTCGTGAACTGCTGCGTAATGTGTGAGCATGTTCGATATGGATGAGTCCTCGAATGTCAATAGCGATTAAGCATGAAGACTCGAGCAAGTGAGAGTCTTTGAAGTCAACTCGAGATTATTCTTTCCAATCTTCATTGGGTAGCCATTAGGGTAGATGTCGACAATGGAGAGAACATTTGGTGCATCCATGTTTGGTTGAGCGACCATGTCGTGATCTCGAAATAATATTAGCCAAAAGAACCAACATATCGAAGACATAATGTTAGTCAATGTAAGGTCTTATTGTCTAGTTATTTAATGTACAACGTCAATGATTGTTACGAGTCCTAAGTTACTTGTATGTCCAATAGTCTAATGACGTCGTGAAATGTTTCGTGAGTTAGTTAACTTTAAGTTTTAAAGCTTATGTTATCACTTATTGTTCATAACATATCAAACGTTTTAGGTTTATTAGTGACATTATTGGATTCGTGACGTTATGATAAGTTTGTTAACAAGTTTGTACACGTAACAATTCAAAATGAAGGTCAAAAATGGCTTAAGCGTAGAGATGACAAAGTTACGCGTAAACAGTTGCGACATACGCGTAGGCGAAAGCTTATGCGTAGGATCCTTTCTTACGCGTAAGAAATGTTACGCGTAGGAAAAAGGGGACCTTACGCGTAGAGCTTACGCGTAGGCGTATAAGAACCTTACGCGTAAGGCTTACTCGTAAGAGTAGACCTTATGCGTAGAGGTCACTGTTTACGCATATCCTTCACAGGATACGCGTAGTCCCACTGTAGAACCTTACGCGTAATAGTTATGCGTAGGTTTTATTTTACGCATAACATGACTACGCGTAGGGTAATCCTTATGCGTAGAGAGTCTTATGACCTTGATTCTGAGTGTTTAAGCGTAGCAAAGCCTGAAATAAATTTATCAACTCATCAATGTTCACACAAAACAACAATTTATCACAGATAACAACATCCTAATTCATGTTTAACTGTTACGCGTAGAAACTCATACGCGTAGTCTAAACCCTAGTCTTACGCGTATGAAATCTAGCCATGGAATGTTCACCGTATTGATTCTGGTAGCTCTAGAGGGTTGATAGCTACTCTAGGCCAAGTTATAACATCCAAAACGTTGTGAATCAAAAATACCCAAAGTTTATGAACTTTAAACCCTAGTTTCGAATTGATGTCCAATTCGTGTTTCTGGGTGGTTTTCAACAATGGAAATGATCAATTCAAAGCCTTATGACCATATCCCAACATTCATTTTTACCAAAAGACTTCTCATTTAGAAAAACCCAATTCGTCATATGAACCCTAGTTTTCAAAATTCATCAATTTGAGTTTCTGGGTGGATTTTGATGGTAAAAATGTTATCCTTGATGCTTAAGAAACGGTTTGAGACCATCCATTTTACCACAAACATACACACAATGATTGTGTGTTCATACGCTATGCGTAGAACACATAATCACGCCGTAAAATTGTTTTAGCCGTAGGATTTGAATGAAATAAAAACCTTTGCTTAGAAACATGTTTTACACAAGAAACTACTTACAAAATGAAGATCAAAAGCACGATTTCTTGAATGTTTGTTAGGCGTAGGATCTTTTGATTTTAAGAAAACGAATGAGGAGTGAAAGAGTTAGGTGGGGTTTTTATTAAAATAGACTTTACCATTTTGACAGTTTTGGTCCCTCCACCATATCTTTTTCAAACAAAGCCATTTAACATCCATTTTGGTTACCACACAAAGATTATTTGAGAAAGAATCATGACGACACTCCCCCTCGGCTTGATAAAAGTAAACGGTGTAAGAGTTTTAGTCCGAGGAGTGTCATTGAGCCAGAAAGTCCACCATCATTTGTATAACGAAACAACCGAGATATGATAACATGCAAGTACACTTATGATTTGAAACGGTTGTTTAAAATTTTTCCCCTCAACACTTGATCGAAAATATCGATAGATGCAAGTGTTGACGGAAGAAATGTACTTGCCATGTTAAAGAAAAATAGATGAGGAGAATATTTTGTTGTTTTATCGTGTTTTATATTTTTGTATTTTGTTTTTGAAAGATTTTATTTATTTACAAAAGATGTTTTGGTGTTTGACGGTGTAGTTAAGACTGCTTTTAAAAGGTCATCCAGCCCTCTTGAGTCAACACCTCATACCAATTCGTGGACCAACTCATTAAACCTAGCGGAGGCAAGGCTTTGGTGAGCGATCCGCCAATTGGTATTCAAGACCACAAAGTATAATTCAACGGCACTGCTCCACATGATCCTTGATGAAATGATAGCGTAGATCGATGTGCTTTGATTTCGAGTGTCGAATCGAGTTGCACGAGATTGCAATGGCACTCGATTGTCGCAGACATCGGGATTCTCAAAATACATAACCATAGTCTTTGAGTTGTGTTCTCATCCAAATGACTTGAGCACAACACGCGGACATGGCTACATATTCTCTTGATTGATGATGTGATGTACAATCCGCTTCTTTGATTGCCAAGACACCGGTTTATCACCGAAATTGTAGTGCTCTCAAGTACTTTTCCTCGAGTCTAGGCATCCTGCGTGATCGGCGTCAAAAAGCGATTAGTTCAAA
Organism: Chrysanthemum lavandulifolium; assembly: GCA_022545495.1. NCBI lineage: Eukaryota > Viridiplantae > Streptophyta > Magnoliopsida > Asterales > Asteraceae > Chrysanthemum > Chrysanthemum lavandulifolium. The sequence continues at coordinate 223,010,121 of CM040238.1, forward strand.
ACCGAATCCTTCTGATACCGGATCCCCAAATTAATGGTTCCCTTGATGTATCGGAGGATTCTTTTAGCCTCGTAGAGGTGGGTTTCATTGGTCGCGATCGATAACGGAGCATAGATAAACAAAGAAAGACAATGTCGTCTGCTAGTGTTAGATACATGAGAGACCCAATAATACTTCGGTATTTGGTAGGTCAACCAATTTCCCATGTAAATCAAAGATCTAATTTCTTGGTATGAGCCATTGGTGTGGCATAAGTATCACGGTATTCATTCCAAATTTGTTTAACAATTCAAGGGCATATTTGGACCGACTCAAGAAAATACCACGGGTGATTGATGAACTTGCGCCCTAGAAAGAACGTAAGTTCACCCATCATGGAAATTTCAAAATTTTTCTTCATGAGTTTTGCAAAAGCGATTGAAAACTTTTATGTGTTGACCCAAAATGATGTCATCCACGTAAATTTGAACAATTAAGATGTGTGCCCGTGATATTGTATAAAAGAGTTGGGTCAACCGAGCCTTTGGTGAAATTATTGGCAATGAGGAAAGATGATAGCTTATCGTACCATGCCCGAGGGCTTGTTTGAGACCATAAAGAGCTTTGTTCGGTTTGTAGACATGGTTCGGGAACTCGGGATCAACGAATCCATCCGGTTGGTGACATAGACCGCTTTTTAAGTTGTCCATTTAGAAACGCCGCTTTGACATCCATCCGATAGACCGTCATGTTCATATGAGCCGCGAACGCGAGAAATATCCGAATGCCTCAAGACGAGCAACCGAGCAAAAGATTCTTCAAAGTCTATCCTTCTTCCCGACGATAACCCTTAGCAACTAGCCGTGACTTGTTTCGGATGACATTCCTTCAAAGATCCAATTTGTTTTTCCAAATCCATTTTAGACCAATGACGTGGACCCCGTTGGTCTTTCAACCGCCTCCATACTTCAAGACGCTTTGAATTGATTGAGTTCTTCTTGCATGGATTCAATCCAGCTTGTCTTTGTCATTGCATCCTTAATATTTTTAGGTTCGATTGGCAGACGGTGAGTGCATAAATGCGTTGTTCACCATCCGAGTGAAGACGTTGTCTCGTAACGATCGGTTGATTCGGGTTGCCAATAATGTTAGCCGAGGATGGTCTTTTGTCCATCTATGTGTAGAGGTTGATGTTGGTATACATTGTGCGATTCGAGGATTCAAATGGTTTGTTGAAGATTCCGCGACATCCGTGCGGCGATCTCATTGGCAAACGGGTTGAAGAACGATTTGGATCAAAATCTGCGGGGGGGTACTTCATTCGAATATCATCACCGGTTCATCATTGTTGGAAGCGGTGTGTTCAACTGCTGTGTTGGAGTCAATTGGTGTAGGTGCATCTTCAACAAGAGTTGTTGTAGCAGTGTATCGTATAGGAATATTATCGTTGTGCAATGAAACAATGGATACACCAGAGCACGCTCATCAATATCGTCACGCAACGTAGGAGCAAATAACCTTTCCATTTGTTGACGAGTTAGGCGAGGGCTTTCTTCACCGATGATGGGGTTGAGGAAGTTTAAACGGTTGTGACCGGGTTCTAAGTCGTTATACTCGTAAGCCATTTCCGTGAGTTCATCGAAATGAGCATGAATTGTTTCCATAACCTCCTTAGTTCGACGATTCCAGATTCGAAACCTTTAGAATTGTCACAAGATCCAATAAAGACTCAATATCGCCTTTGGCTTTTAGCTTTCCAAAATCATCACGATCATTATTTGGATAGCAAAGGGATCCAAATACATGAAAGTGTTTGAGGTTCGGTTTATAGTTGTGGACAAGCTCAAAAGGTGTTTTGTTGTGGCGTTTGTGATCATGGAACGGTTTTGAGTATAGCATGCAGATACAGCTTCGCCCATAAGTAATCTGGAAGTTTAGCATTGATTAACATTGTTCTTGCGCTTCCACTAACGCTCGGTTTCGTCTTTCAACAACTCCGTTTTGTTCGTGTGTCCGCAATAGATGTTTGATGTCAATTCCCACTTTCTCATAAAATTCACGAAGGGTTTTGTTAACAAATTCGGTTCCTTTGTCTGCTCGATGATTACGACGGTGTTGCGGAGTCGAACTCGTATCTTTGTGAGAAAGGTGATGATCATTTGTGGAGCTTGGTCTTTGCTACGAAGAAAGTAGACCCAAGTCCATCGAGAGTAGTCATCAACGATTACTAAGATGTAGCGTTTGCCATTTATCGTTTGCACGCGCATGGGGCCACACAACCATGTGAAGAAGATGAAGCACATGTCGAGAGTCGTGTTCCACTTTGAAGGAAAATGAGCACGAGTGCTTTTCCTTGTTCACAGTGAGCAAAGGTGATCTTTTGAATACCGGAATCGTGGGAGTCCTTCAACTAGTTTGTGTCGAGCAAGATTGGTGATGGTTTGAAAGTTTAGATGTGAGAGACGACGGTGCCATAGCCGGATTTTGTAGATGTTGCCTTTGAAAGTAAGCGATGGGAGAGGAAGCAACCATGTCTTGCATAGAGATAGTGTAGAGACGGAATTACGCGAGCCGGACATAAGATCGCTTCCTTGTAGATCACGAATGAAACAAGTTTTCTCCCCGAAAGCAACCTCCAAATCTCCATCACAAAATTGACCTCATCGAAAGCAGACAGTGACCGAGGCCTTCCACATAGTAAACCCCGCTTATTTCGATGTTCCCATTAACATAATCTCCGTAGCCCATGATGGTCGCGAGTGATCGCTCCCGAATCGACAAAGCCAATGAACTTTGCAATAAAGTTGGATAACAGCTTAAGGTTGCTTGTCATGTGTCGGGAACAACCGCTATCAACAATCCAGAATGATCTCAGATCACCAGATTACACACGCATTTACACGGATGGAATAGAAGTAGATGTGGAACCCGAAATGTTAGAGGTTCCAAGCGTATATCGTACATACACACATTGAGAATTTTAGGCATCCACTTAAATCCTAGTGTGTTATATATCCATTTCTGCCATCTATAACTACTCTTTGCTTTAGTCTTAGTGAAAACACTAGGTGGTACTGTAGTCTTAGGAGGTGTAGCGGGAGCTACTGTGATAGCAATGGTTGCCTTAGAATCTAAGGAAGGTGGTTTACCAAGCACAGACTTAGAATGATTAGTGGGCCTAGAGGTATTCCGATTCTTAGGATTCCGTAATCTAGAGATTATAGCTTTAGCAACACATTTGTCATGACAATCAGAATTCATACTCTTTTGACAAATATCACAAGGTGCATCGATCAATATCAAAGGTACTTAACGGTTTAGCATTCGTTACATCACTATTTCTATTACATTTGCCGACGCAATATCTATAGTGGAAGTAACATGAGTTTTATTCAGATTCCTAGGGTGTTCTTCTACTTTAGCATTCCTTATTGATCTTTTCTTAGGTCGCAACTTCCTATTCTTCGATTGAGTGCTCCTAGGTCATGAAGTGCGGACGCTTGGAAAAGATGCAACTATTCTGCTTTCAGAGGGAAACACATTAGCAACTTGTGATTTGGCGTTGGGAATTCTAGGTTCACGATTACTAAGTGTGACCGGTGCTAATCTCTTAATCACGAGAGGCGGAAGATGTTCATACTTTCCTAACATTTCCGTAACTTAGAGATGGTGTGAATCGATTTTGATTTTCGTAACGAAGATTACCAAGAAAATTCATGACTTCTCTAGTGTGAGCAAGATAGTGATCAAGTTCGTTTGATGCTTCATTTCGAGTCTTTTGAGTAAATCAAATATGACACCATATTCTGCTTAACTTTTAAAAGTTCTTGTTCATATTTTGAGATTTGACTTTTCAAAGACGCGTTTTGATCATCCAGTTGCTCAATTTTAGGATCGAAGATTTAGCACTCAATTGAGCGATTTTCTTTTGAAAACCGAGTTGATGGTTGTGAATATCTTTTCACACCAATGAAGACGACGTTTTGCATTGTTAATTTCGTGTGTAATCGTTTATTTTCGCTTTTAAAGACTCGATCCAAGCAAATTATCGGTGTTCTCAACAGTTGCAACAGCTTCAACAATATCGGTAGAGATATGATCGATGCATATGGCAACGAATAGAGTAGCACAACATTATGGATATCAAGACGATAACATCTTCCAAGAGTCGATCAACATCTTTTCTCAACGCTTTTTTTTGCTTTTGTGTTAGTAATAGATGTTTCGCTTTCTCGAAACGTTTTTCATTACCCAAGTTCCTTATGAAAATCCTTTTCCTGTGCAATTGCACAACTTTTCAAGTTTTTAACATTAGGTAAAAGATTTTTCCGAAAGATGTCTCGTTGTTCTCTCGCCGAGGCGATTGAAAATGTTCAACTTTGATTTCGGATCGATATTCTATCTCATGTTGTAAAATTTTGAGGTCGACCATGAAAATGTCAAAATATCGAAGGATTTTTCGATTTTCGTGTTTTGAGTTTACTTCACTAATGGAAGGTAAAGGACCGTAAGTTTGTGCAAAGACCGCTTTGGGATTAACAATAGAAGACTCGGTGTTTTGATGATAACCCTTGGTGTGTTAGAAGAATCCGTTGGTGTGACGAAGTGACCGCGTTTTATAATTAAAAGGTTTGTTGTAAACAACATTTTTAATTTTGATCGACTCTCGTCTTCGCATCTAATTCCTCTTGACGATGGTATTCAACAACACTCATGACAAGATTATCAATTTTGTATGCTGACCGAAACTTCAGAGTTGGTTTGAATGTTTTAGTGAAAGCTTAGGTTTGTAATCGCTAGATTTTTTCCAAATCCTTTTGGATTGGGTTTTAAGGTAAACTTTTCAATAGTCATTACGGATTCACCATGTTTGTAAACAACAGCTTTAAACTCTTTAAGTTTGTTTTGCAAGCCGATGATTTCTTCAAGAAGGTCATCTACCCGATTCGTCGAATGCTTTTTGTATGCGGAGAACTGCTTTTGACAATTTAACAACTCACCTTAGCTTTTTGATTTTCCAAGGTGAGAGCGTTAATTTTCTTTTTATGTTCATGTTTCGATTGTTCTAATTCGGACAACAAAGCATTCTTCGAGGCGGCTAGATCACGATCCGTCTCTAAATATTTTCGCTTTGATGAGATTTTGTAAAGCGGCTTCAAAACCTTTTCACTGTTTTCTTGAGTTTTGAAAAGTTGAGTTGCATTTGTAAACATTCAAAATCCTTGGTTAATAAAGCATTTTTACTTTTAAGGATTGATTTAATGCATAACATTCCTCCATTTTGATTTTGTGGTCTTGAATTAACCGAGCAAAATCCGGATGAGGCAACAGATCATCTTGTTCAACGTGAGTCTCAACATGATCATTCTTTAGATCCTCAAAATGCGACCACGGAGTCAATTTGATTATCAAAGGGACCATAAGGTCGCCTTGATCGTCAAATGTAACTGTGGTTAACTTGAAAATCATCGAAGAAGATGTAGAAGACTCATTTTGAATATCCGATCCGTGCGGATTCGAGATATTGGCGGAGATATTAGTTCGAGATATGATGATGGTTTGTTCGGTACACGAGACAAGCCATCGATGTCATACACCGGGCCCGAATCACTCATGTGCGGCTCATGCATATTAGCCATCAACATAATAAATGCATTAGCCTGCAAGTCCTCCATATCATCATCCGAGTCTCGTGATCCGCCATAAAGCTCGTTTTTGTTTGTGAGAGATCCACCACTTCATCCTTAAGAGCCAAAAGTAAGGCCTCTTTGAAATAAGCACCGCCCTAGTCCTTGGCTTTGGGCATGCATTAGCCAGTGTCCCTTCTCATTGCGCTTGTAGCATCTAAGACCATTTAACCGATTCTCGAGCATTTCCTGCTCCACCACTTGAGCTCATTGTTATTCCTACCCACAAGATTAAACCCTTGACCACCGCCCATCCGACGACCATAATCACAATTTTGAACTTCAACACGTCCATTGTTCACAACACTTGAGTCCGTGTGTTAGATGAGGAACGAATACGATTGTTGGATTTGTTGGTGTAACGCCAAAAGCATTAGCAATCATCACAAATCCTTGTTGCAATGCTTGAATGGATCGATTTCCTCGGTAGCTTCACCGACATATGCTTGAGCATTGTTGCCGTATGGGACCAATTGATTTTGTTGAGGTTGAGGTTGTTCTTTGTGAAGGTGTGTTGGAAGCGCTTGGTTGAGTTCTTTGGTTGAGAGGATAATTCATTGAGCATACAAGGCAAGTTGTTGATTGTCCGGTTGTATTGTTTAGCAATTTGAGCACGGAGAATCCTTTCCCGATCAACTTCCTTTTCATGAGGCTTCAAGTAATCGTACAACAATCCATAAGTAGAATGATGCATGTTCTTCGCCGACGGAGAAAATGACATACTTCTCCCATTCGGACCAAGACTACTCGGGAACTTAGTATTCACTGCAATTCTTGGCATGATGATGTTGTGTTTATCCAAATCATTGATGATGTCCGAAAATCGGTGATGATATGACTCAAGTGTCTCTCCGTGTTCAATCATGAAGTGTTCATAAGCCAAGTAAATTTTGGATTCCAAATCCTCCGATTGAGTACGATCCTTCCATAAGAAGACGAATATGATCCCACATTTTTGTGCGATCTTTTGAGCATCAACACTACGAAGAATTGGGTTTGGTAATCCTAAGAGGATGTATTCCATTGCAAGTTCATCGCTTCATAGTGTAGAAGTTCAGAGGATTTAAGTCCTGCAACAGAGCAATGTTGGTTTGTTCATCTCTTGGTGGAAATGCAGCTTGGATCTCCGGCACAATGACGGTAGGCATCTCAAATGGACCTTCCAAGATAACCTTCTTTAAGAACTTTCCATGTGGCTTCTTCGGATCACGAACCTAAAGAACCTTATCACCCATTGATCGTAGTTTCTGGAGTGAGCATTGGAGGTCTATCAAGTGATCCACTTCATGAATTGATTGTTGGTCGCTAGAGCTTCACACATCTTTGCAAACCAAGTGGGTTCCTTCATAGTGCTTCGTGATGGATGTTGATTGAAATCGTTTGTGTAGGGTAGAGTTTGAAGACTTGGTGGTGGTTGAACCATTTGTGGTTGTGGAATTGCACCAAGTTGTGGAGTATGTTGCTGATTAAATTGTTGTTGATAAAGTGCTTGTTGTTGATTCCATTGTTGATGTTGTGGAGTTAATTGTTGTTGTTGTTGATGATTATAAGTGTGAGGGAAGTAGTTAGAGTATGGTGGTTGAGACATGATGATAAACTTGTGTAGTAAGAATGGATCTTTGTAGTCGAATGAACCTTTGTTGATGAAGTATCCTTAGGCGTAGAAATGACAAGAACCAAGTAGCACTTATGCGTAAAAACACCAAAAGTTACGCGTAACAAGAATAGTTACGGCGTGGGATTTAGCTTACGCGTAAGCGTGAAAAAGGACTAAAGTTACGCGTAAATGAAGTTAGGCGAGAAAGTTAGGCGTAGGATTACCTTATGCGTGGGACTAAGTCTACGCGTAAGATGAATCTTAAGCGTAAGATTTTCTCGCGTAAGCTTTATGCTTAAGCGTAAGATTGTGGTTTTATCCCAGTGATCTTTACACTTCACGAAGGCAAAAGATATCCAAAGTCGACGATTTTCGGACTTATCCAAGTAAGAAAACACGGAATAAACCGTAAAATTGAAGATCAAACCAAGGAAAGTCTTACGCGTAAATTTAGGGTTTTGTTACGCGTAAGATTACTCGTAACTTTGATTCTATCCAAATTTGTTTCTAAACCGCTTTTGTGTGTTGAAATAGCTTTAATAACACCAAAATAACACAAAAGTGTGAAACTTGATGATCCAAAGTACTTAAAACAATTCTGGCGTAGGATAACACTTACGTGACAAAAACAAGCTTAAAAACAAGGAAAACACGTAAAGTTCCAAACTTTTGCCAAAACCAATAGTTTAACACCTAATAACGTTGAAAGTACAAGAATCTTGGATTCAAAAGTGTAAAAATCGCTTTTAAGCGAACCAAAGATTGTGTTATCTTTACGCGTAAGACCCAAAACCAAAACTTCAAAAACAAAGTGTACACCCAACTATTTGGCGATTGATACCATGTTAGGTCACTAGTTTTACAACACAAGCTTATAGAGAAAGAGATGAAGGCGGATGAACAAGCTAAACACACACACACGTAATAGTAATACCGGTTAAGGAAAAGAGTGAGTGAAAGAGAATAACTTGAACAACCAACCTTCAAATGAAGGTTATTACAATGTATTTATAGGCGAGGAGCTAGGGCAACACTCCTCCTTCCCTATTCCTTATTGGGCTTGGATCAAGCTTATGGGCTCACATAAGCTTGACCTTAAACAAACATAAAGGCCATAACAAAGCTACCTATTACATATGAAATATAAATACTTGAAATCTCGTTTAGGAGTGATTCCAACACACCACGCTTCTCGGTCGGTGAGAATAACGAACGATATTCACCGGTGGGGTGTTCACCAAGTACTCGGTCGGTGGAAATACCGAACGATATCTACCGGTGGGTGTTAACCAAGTTCTCCGAAATTGTTGTGAAAGGTCTCGACATCGTGAAATTGTTGTGAGAAATCTTTTGTTGAGCCATTGAAGAGATTTTATGTGAGATATGTGTGTCATACAAGTTTCTAGGTCTATATATATACACTTGAAAAAATCTTGGTTGTCATTTACCATTTCATTTTGAGGTTAACAAACCCTAACAAAACATTTTATGTCTCGTACTAAATAAATAAAACCATGTCGTGTATGTAGGGTTATTAAATTACACAACATTGTCTAGGGCTTTAAATGAAGTTGAAAACTAAGTCAATGTCGTAATTTTTTCTCTATACCGACATTAACATGTGCCCTTTACTTTGTGTCAATGTCGCAGTATATATATTTGACGTCGTATATGTATACACTATATCGCTTTGGTAGGCGTAATGAATAATAAAAAACCACGTCGTGTGTGTCTTGCATTTTTATACCCGACATTGTTTGGATTTAATTGCCAAATTATTCTTGGCCATACACGCCAATGTCGTGTATATAGTGAATATAAATAACCGACATTGATGGGTATTTTTGAGATTTAAGCTAAAAGTGGGTGCATGCACACACCACATCAATAATGGGAAGACAAGAATTTACATGATCCCCATTCCCACACCAAGACTTTCCTACATACCAATCACCGCCTAAAAGTTTTGTCGTTAAAAATGGGTTATAGACAAAAAGTTATTAAACTTTACAAAAATTTGTCACAAGTTACTATAGTTTCGTTTTGTTCACTCAAAGCATCGAAGTTTAAAACTTTGTTCACTCGCAAGCATCGAACTTATAAAATATAAGTTCGAGTTCTCAAGTTTGAAACTTTGTTACTCAAGCATCGAAATTATCAAAATATAGGTTCTAAGTTACTTGGACTAACACCGAATTTATCGAAATGCATGCTTCCCAAAGTTCAGTAACCTGAGTGAACAAAATGAAACTATAGTAACTTAGGACAAATTTTTGAAAAACTTTAGTAACTTTTTTGTACCGTAACCCTTAAAAAATCTCTTGTTTGAGTCTGAGCACTCAGGTGTCCCCGGAGCAAGGAATATGATGCATTGATGCCCACGTCTAAACCTCAAAAACTTACTTGATTCCCACATTCTTGCCGCAAGGGCAAACAAGCAAGGAATACTAATGGTGAAAATAATTGATGCATAGATCACATACATGTACGATACGGATATGACTATCTAATTTTGAAGCTTCCAGCTTCTCATATTTTGACTAAATGAAAGTACCAAAAATAACCATAAAACTTTAAAATTTTAGAATAAAGACCTGACCAGGACCGTCTAAATCCCGGACTACTGGTTCACTTTAGTCCTACTATATCAAAAGCCGGGTCTAAACTAGGACCGGGTACACCTACAACCAAGACTGAGCATTCAGACTGGAGTCCTTTTGCACATCTTTACAATGAGACACCAACCTAAGGGCCTCACCGATAGGCTCAGTTTGCCAAAAAAAAGTCTAATGTATATCAACAACAGATCACGACGCAAGATACCATCTTTCTTGAACCCCTTTCTTATAAACAGCTGACGTCAGATATCTTTGCCTTCTTTGCATCTGGATTCACGGGATCAACCTCTGGTGTCCCTACATATGCCGGTATTCCATTATTGTTCTCTACTGGACTTGCCCATGATAAGGGTTCAGCTGCAAAAACACATGATTACCACATTTTAAGTCCAGTGATGAAACTGAAACAACACTTGGAAAATATGCTTATGGAGGTGAAAATCGGTCGCACGGTCGTACCAGTTTGCAAGTCCATGTTCTCTGCTGGACGTGCCCAAGCTATGGGTTCAACTGCGAGAGGTTAATACCACCTTTAGTAGAGTGTATTGGTAGCAAACTAGCAATTTTGACCCCTTTACTTAAAAATAGGTTATGTTTTATTTCTAATGGATTAAATAACAAAGAAGTAGATAAAATTAATGGGTCAAAGAGGTTGGACAAGTTAAACAGGTTAAAGTCGACCCAAGTGTATTCTTAATGCAAAAAAATGTTGTTTTACTAATAATATTAGATTTAGTAATCAAATTATGCGTATTAATTATTTAATCAACAAACAAGCGGATAAAAATGTCTACGGGTCAGCAACCAGACCAGAACAGATCCGTACTAAAAAGTTTGCCCGTTTCAAACCAAACACATTTTGCCGTTACACAGCCTGCTTGACCCACCCATTTTGCCAAGGTGCATGTTGTGGTATCTTTTCCATCCAAGGAAAGGCACTGAAGACAATGTGAATATAGGGCTAAATTGCATTAAAGACCGTTAGATAGACCAAAATGTACCAAGTATGACAACATAAAATCAACACTGTACATCAAAACCGAATGTACAAGTCTGGGAAAAAAAGTCTAGGGTCAAACTGTTACCTTTACGTTACAGATTAATGTATTCTCATTACTTCATTAGATATTCTGCAATACTAGGTACTAGTGAATTTTTATGCCAAATTTTCCTACTTCAGTTAACTACCAAATCAAGCAACTCTTTTTATGCTGCCATAATTATATATAAGAAATACTCCAAAATACCTGGTTTTGGTTCAAGACATTCTGGTGGCACGGGTGTCGTTGTCTGAGAAGGACGTTTCCTCACATAGTTGTCCACAAGGGGTTTTGGAATTTGAAACGAAAATCGTGATAGCCCAACCCCTTCTGCATGTTCCGGGTAATTCTCCAAAAACCTGTTCAAAAAAATTTCATTAAAAACCATTTCAACTTGTAAGATAATAATGTAATATTTAAAAGACTGAGCCTAGAACATACTTTTGAACTTCGGGTAGTGATCGAAGTTTACTACCAATCGGTGACGTATAATATCTGGAAACCATAAAAAAAGAAATACGAGCCAAAGTTGTAATTATAAATATTTATCATAAAGATGAAAAGTTTTAAAAGGAATCTGAAAAAAGATTCATACACGTCAGCAAATTTAGAGCTGCCTTCCTTTCTTAGCCTCAAAAGCCTCTGCCACCCGGGTGGCGGTTTTGCAATGTTTGGTTTATCGATAGCCCATATGCGGGTCCCATCTTGCTCAATATCAGTCGGGTCATCACAAGTAATATCTCTGCCCCATTGACGAGTTGTTTCACATAGAAACGGCTGGTCAGTAATGTGTTCACGAATTATCTCATATTTTGCAAGATCAGGGATTAATCTCCACTTAAAGCAATTCGCACACTGAACTGTGAATGCAGCGACCTCAGGGGGTCTACGAGATGAAAGTCGAGGTCTTACAGGGTCAGGATTTTGGACGCCTCTGATTACAACTGAACCATTCGAAGGTGGATCATAGAGAACCATTTGTTTATGTGAATCATCAATCAATGAAGTTTCGTCATCGGTGTCTTCATCATCTGTGTTGGCTTCAGATAAAGAAACAGCTACAGTGTTCTGATCGTTTTCTTTAATATCATCAGTTGAAGGGACACTAGGTCCCTCGACAGGAATTTGGTCATTTTGAACGGTTCCTTCATGATTGTTGACAGTAGGAGTGATTTCAGGCCTTTTTCCTCCCATTTTAATAGTTATTTTTGTCGAACGGGGCTGCCCGTTCTGCATTGCTACAATTCTGATGTTTCCTAATGAACCTGTAAAAAACATTTAATATCAAATAATAGGAACTTCACTTATTTTATGGAGTGTTTAGACTTTAGATGTGCATTTTGAAAGTGACAGTAATAAAATAGATTGTAGGAGAGAGTGTTTCTTTGTGTTTTTCCGGTTTGAAATTGCGATAATTAGAAAATCAAACCATTTTATTCTAACGTTATCAAATCTCTCTAAACTAGTTAATAATACCGGTAATTAGGTATTTTTATTTTAACGTCTGATCATCAATCCGTTGCAGGAAGGGTGAAACAGATTATCCGCAAGAATATACATATCACTCCGGGTAGGACCAAAATGTGATAGACTAAAGACCTAGAATTTGCTAAACCTACAATGTGAAGGGTATTTTTAAAACTATAGCAGTTAATATTAGATAGAGAGAATATAAATTCGCTAAAATTCCAGTTAATATTAGATATTATCTTCTGGTAGTAACTGGAAGGAAAATGAGGAAACAAAAAAATAGATAGATGTAGGGGTGAGCATCGGTCCAAACCCGACCCCGAAAAGTGAAACTCTGTAAAAACCCAACTCGAGAACCGAACCTGTCCGGTTCGGTCGGGTTTGGTCAGTTTTTGGCTCAAACCGGGCCGACCCGAACCGAACCGGAAACTCGGTAAAACCCTAACCCGACTTAGAACCGAGTTTGGTCGGATCGGGTCGGTCGGTTTCGATCGGGTTCTCGGATCGGGTCGAGCCGGGTTCTCGGTCCAAATGCTCAGCCCTAGATAGATGTGTTCAGTGGAGTTCACGGACTCAGGTGCCTATATAAGGCTAGTGTGTGTTTTATGGTAGAACTAAATGGTTATAAAAGGGGATTGAATGGAACTGGGAAGGCGTTTTTGCATTTCATAAGCTTGATAACCCGATAATTCATAAAAATCTAATATGACCACCACCAATAACATCATCATGAATGCACACAGGGGTGTTGAAAGACAGAAAAAGTTCTTGCAGACAGAACGATATCAACAATATCACTTGAATATCAGGCATAGATATCCAATGATTATTTCACTTGATAAAGTAAACGACACATTTATTTACCCACAAACAACACAAGAAGATAAGGCCATAAGGGTTACCTCTTTACGCTAGAAAATTAGATCAGTAAACTTTGTGCGGTTGACGTCACTACTTGAGATCCATGAGTGCTGTATTACTATAAATGGTTCAACAATTAGTATCCAAACGACACTAAATGACGCATAACGTGACCAAAAATTAGAATGGATAGAGGCGTTACATTTACCTTTTTATCTGCTTGCAAAACACATAAAACACAGCCACGTGCTTCAGCTAATATTTTCTGAAAAGAAACAATAATTCAAGTGAGATTACATCACTTGCAGAACTGGATTAAAAAAATACACTTCAAAAGAAAGAAGAGCATGACTAAATTCACGAATGCAGCTATAAAACATGGTTGCTACATTACAAAAAGAAACAAATTTTTATTTCTACATATAATTGCATGCTTGTGGAACACGTAAATATACATGGTAACTCGACTGCCTTGAACCATCGACCACAAACTTGACGAGAATAAACCTAACTGATAATCACAAATTTAGAAAGTGAATGTTCAAAGAGCAAACAATATAAATTTCCAGAAAGAACGCGCATGATGCAGACTCATATTAGATCCATATCAAAGTTTGAATGACAAAGATCCACTAGCAAAACGACTACAAACCTAACTACAAAGTACAAACAATATAAAGACACATATAACGTTGACCTCCATTTTATGCAGACACCTTTCTGTGTTCTTAAACCCAAAAAACGCAAAGTTTATCATTCAAAACAAATCCATGAAGAAACAACACTGATATATACAAAATCATGTCAGATCAATGTCATTGTTTGTAAGCAAACAAAACCCACTTATAGAATACGTTAAGTTATCATTCAATCAAACATATAAAAAACACCGTGTAACATCATAAACAGATACCCAAATAGATCAAATGATCTATTCCCTAACCCTCAAAGATTCAAACCCTTTTCACAAACTGTAACAATAAACAAAATCTAGATACAAAAGATAACCAACCCACATCTCAGTTAGATAACTCTCAAACGCAAATAAAACATAACCTTGTCATTCAACACAAAGATTCATTGTTGCAACCTTAAAAAAAACCCATGTGAAAAAACAAATAAACCCTACCTTAGAAACACAATCAAACATACAAAGAACATAAACTAGCATCGTAACCAAAAACACATACTCCGTATAACTCAAATCATCTACACCCTCACATTTTCAAATCAAGCCCGACATTTTTTAACAATCCATAAAACATACCTCCTAAAACTCGACCAATTCAATACTCAACATTAAAATTGGCTGCTTAACTCTAACAAAATTCTAAGAACCCTAAAAAACATAATTATTCATATAAAACACATACACGAAAAAGTACAAAAACCAAAACACATAACAAAGATTCATGTTACAACATCATTGTTTCAAACAAAAGGCTGTTCTAACTCTTGAAAACCTTATATCAATAACATAGTTTATGATCCCTAAAAACAAGATTATTCATAAATAAAAAACCATAATCAATTAGCATCAAGAACATAAAAACACATCAAAAATCACCACACCCTAAAAAACCAAGATTATGCAGCTCAAAACCTTAAAATCAAACCATACAAAATAAAGGGTATAATAAAATTTAAAAAAAAAAAGTACTAAATCACATCAAGATACTATTTTTTTCATAGAAAGAAAAGATTACTTACTGAAGTATAAGAACATGAGATCTGAGCTAAAGATTGAAACTTTAAAAATGGGATTTTGTGGGTTTAAAGAATAACATTTGTTTCTTGATCTATAAATACAGAATTGATGTAAAAAGGAGATGAAATTTTTAGGGAATTGTGAATTGGGTTTTTGTGAAAAAATCTTATAATGGATATAATGAGAAAATATTATTACATGATGTAAAAGATAAAATAAAATTGATAAAATGTCATGTAAATTATGTGAATTGTGTACCGTATTTTTGTGAAGGGTAGAAATAGCGTAACGCGTCGTGTGCCGGCATGACCAAGCTTTATGTCTTAGAAGTCATGGCATGACGTTTTAAAACGTAATTTAAATCGACACAAAACATGAAATATTTATATATTTATATATTACATCATCTTTCATATATATCAAATTTACAAAAAGTGTCATATATAAGTAATCAATTCAAGAAACTATTCTTGCATGTAATATTGTTCATTTCTTTTAAAACTCTGATTTTTGTGATGGTAAAATTTAAGGGTTTCTAGAAACCAAAAACCTAACCTAAACTCGAAAAACCGAAAAATCGAAACCGATTGAAAACCGGACGCTTTTTAGTTTTGGAAAAACAAATTCTACAGTTTGATTTGGTTTTAGCATAAAAATCAAATAAAAAAAACCGAACCGACAAACTATATGTAATCATAAAACCATCTAATAGATATTGCTTATTGAATATGTCATTTAAAACGCATAACCAATTTCTTATAAAAAATTTTATGGTAATTAGTTTTTTATTGTTATAATTGTGTCAATTCATGACACATAAAAAATTATCTTATAGTATTTTCTTGATTGTCAATAACGAGAAATTAGGCTACCGCGCGTTGTGACGGAGTCATTATCGATCCAAGTCAATTCCAGCATACGTTCTATTTGTTTGCTGACAAATAGGTTTTCACGTGTTGTCGAAGTGTAACTTTTGAATTTTAGTTTATGTCTACGATATATTTACACACACACACAATAATCTATACTCATCAAGTTATTGTCTCTTTAATTAAACAACTCTATAAAATTATGACAACGAAGGACAAATGGAATTTACTAGTGAACCATTACAAAAATATCTAGCTATTTTTTAGAAATGTATCCGTGTTTAGAGCATTAGCTGGTAAACTATAAAATGAAGAGTCCCAAAATTCATAGTTTACCGGTTGATGCTCTAAACCTGAATAAGTTGCCTAGGCATGTTAAATATAAAGCATGCATTTAATTTTTAACACTGTGTATAGCACTTCGATGTGAAGAATTAAAGAGGTATACACAGTGTTAAAACATACAACATCGTAACAGATCCTACTACGTTTATCATGTACAAATGGTACCTATCCTAGTCTTAGTTGTCATCGTCATTCCCATCCATCTTTAATTTATTATATGCTTCCTCTAGCTCATTATATGAAACATCAGATTCAACAGTATCCTTTTCACCTGGAACTAACATTCGCACGAACTTCCTCTTCTTCCTCGGCCACTTTTTCTTGCATCAAATCCCTACCAGTTATTTAAGCACAACGATGTTCAATCCAGCATGGTTGCAAGGCCAAGGAATTGACACGCAACTTCTATTTCAAGTTTCCTTGTTGAATCTAAGGTTTCATCTACAATGATACTTTCACCACATAATGTACAGGCAAAGGGTAAACAGATATGCCAGGCATGTTATAATCGGTAAACCATGTCCTAAAATAATTGTTGCATCGTTGTTCGGCCTCATCCGTTTTACAAAGAATGTAACATCACTGACATTGCAGAATCCACAACATCCTTTATCATGACCTCTACAACTGGATCCCATATTACCTGTACAACAAAAGTGTTACCTGAAACCATGTTCAATTTCTATTCATATTATAAAGACTAAATACACCGTTGGTCCCTAAACTTGGCAGGGTGCATCGCGATGGGACAAAACTCGCCTTTTTCATCGCCATAGGTCCAAAACATGGCCAGTAAATGCCAGATTGGTCCTTTGACAAAGTCAAAGTCTGATTTTTGTTTTGTAGTCGAGGGTATTTTAGTCCACACACATTTATACTTTTATAACACATTTATATTTTACCCTTTCGTCTTTCATCCTTGTCATCATCTCCCCAAATCATTCATCTCCCAAATCATCATCTCCCAAATTACATTCGGATTTTTGTAATAACCTAACCCAAACACTTCCTTGAGTAGAAACACCGATGCCTTATAGAAACCGGACCAATCCATATATTATTCTCATTGTTGAGCATTGCCCAACACCAAATGGCTGATATTACCAAAAGAAGATGGTCTTCTCTTTTTAAAATTAATGCAACCAAAATAAGATTAGTAGCTCTTGCCATGAACAAGAAGTTGCTCATTAAGAAGAGGACCATGGACACTGATGAAGACAATCTTCTAATTCAATACATCACTTGTCATGGAGAAGGCGTTGGAACTCGCTAGCAAAATCCTCGTGTAACCAAGAGAAAACTTGTTGAAAATTAAAGACAACTAAATTGTGCATTATATCATGTTTGAGCTATTTTACGATGTTAAACTCTCTTTTTCGTGATTAAAGAGGACGGGGAAAAGTCAGAGGTTAAGATGGTTGAATTATCTAAAGCCGACGTTAAACATGGAAATCTTTCACCAAGAGCAACTCATGATTCTTGAACTACATTCCAAGTGGGGCAATAGGTGAGCCTATTTGATGAGTGTCTAAATACTCATCATTTTCAGACATCAGATCGCAAAAACATCCGAAAACACTCGAAATGCATCAAATGATGAAAATATCACAAACAAGTGTTTTATGTGTTTTAAATGCAAAAATTCCAAAATCAGATGAAAAACGTATCAAGTTTGCATAATTGGCAGTTTTAGTCCCCCAAGTTTGAAAATTTGTCAAAAATAGTCCCTGGTCATTCCAAATCTTGTAAAATGTCATTTAAGGTCCATGTGATTCAAAAGTTGTCAAAATAAACCCTTTAAAGTTTAAAATTTACAAAATGACAACTTTAGTCCCTAAACTTTGAAAAATGTCAAAAATAGTCCTTGGTGAATTTAAAAATGGAAATTTATCAAATATTAACCTTGTACTATTTATAAATGACAAAATTGGTCCTTATGATAAACTTTTGTAAAATTACAAGTTTGGTCCCTAGAGTTTCTAAATTGGCAGTTTTAGTCCTTAGACTTATAAAAATGGAATTTTATGCAAATTTAGTCCTTGTACTAACCATTATTTGCAGGATTGACCCTTGTGATAACCTTGGAAACTTGTCAATTTCATTCCCTCACTTTTGGCCTAATTACAATTTTGGTCCTTATGTGTTACTTGCTACAAAAACCAAACGGACCTCTTTATTATTAACAACCCAGGCCCAAACCCAATATCATAACCCGGCCCAAATTTTAAAAGTGAAATACCGCCAGTACTGTAGCACCTTCTCTACCACACCTGCATCCCAAAACCACCTGGTTTCATCACATCACCACCACTTTCCACCTCACCTGCCTTATCCCCCCAGCTGGTTAACAACCCCCTCCACCTCCACAACCTCCCAAATCCCATTAAATGCTATAACCTGCTATCTATGAATTTTCCCGCCAAAATTACACTTGTACGATTAAGATGCTATCAAGCATATCCAATGGTGGGAAATGATCAGAGAAAGGAGGAAAAGCTTTTGGATGTCTATAAAGAAGAAAAGAAGGCAGTGATAAGAGTTGTCGCATGTTTTAGACCAAGTTTGTAGTGTAAAACCTTTTTAATATCTGTTTTAACTTAAATTTCAGTTCTTAATGTAATATCAAGTTTGTTTCAAGTTAAAAGTAACTTTTGTATTGTACTTATTCCAAGTTAATAAGATTTCCGCCATGTTTCTTGATAATTCAGATAAGTCAATTATACTTATTATAAGTTTCAAAAGCTCTTTTACCTGTCCAACAAGCTCAGATAAGCTTGCTATAGCTTTTCATGAGCCTGTTTCAGATTCTACTAGTTTAAATTTCAAAAATCAAGAAAAGTCAATGGAAGTCAACTGTGGTCCAACAAGCAGTTCTGGGGATGAATAGAAGCTAATCTGGATGGATTTTCTGGTTTCTAGTTTATTGACACTAAGCTAGGAGTAGTTTCTATACCTTGGTACTCAGTGTTTGCCTTAATCACTTGTGAGTTCCATTTTTACCAATTTTTACCATTTACTGTTTCATTATTTGTTATGCTTTGATTTTTAAGTTTTCATGTTTCTTTGTCATTTTTCAGTGTTATTATAGCTTAATATAAACAGTTTGTTCATTAAGAATCAGTTGTGCATAAAATTGAATCAATTCAGTTGAAATATAAATTTGACAAGTTTATGTTTCTTGACTGAGTTCTTGAAGTTTTATACTCAATTAGTCTTATTATGTGATAATATAATGTTTGGAGTCTGGTTTATATTCAGAATCATTTAAAACTTTGAAGTTCATGTGACAAGTGATAATCAAAGGTGTGTTTGGATTTGCTGATATATAAGTACTCTAGTGTATTTCTGTTGTTATTTATACTTGTTCCATGTTATAATAGTACCTAGTAGCTCGCTTAAGTCATTATATTAAGTCATTGTTTGTTAAAAGTCAAATTTCCTTTTAATTTGCTTTAGCAGTTCATCGTCAAAGATTTAGATTGTGAAATTCATAGAATTAGCTTAAAACTTGTAAACATAGCTTAAATAAGTCTTATAATAGCTTATTACATCTTATTCAAATCCATAGATTTAATCCTAAGTTCATATTAGTCAAACCTTTAGTGTAATATTAAAAGTCAAATTTTCATATAGTGGTTTTGAATAAAATGAATAATTTTATATAGGATTAGATATTAGGATTTAGCTTATGCCCTTTGGGAAATTAATATTTAGTCATTAAACAAAATTAGAAAAATACAAGTTTACCTCTTCTTAGCTTATAAGTTGCTTATTTCTCGACTTATTTTTAGTCCTTTTCTCCAAAACATCACTGCACACATTAGCTACCTAGTTTCATAAGCTCATATAAAGCTCATCACAGAGCTTTAGCTTATGTACTTTAGTTTTTTAAGTAGCCAACCTAGCTGTCTCAAAGTACCAATGTTCATTTTTCATTTTTTAGCTTGTATGATAAGCCTGCTTATGGCTTATTATTTTGTCCATTCCATCTAGTACGCTGCTCATTCAGTTTTTACAAGCTTTTGCATAAGCTCATTAAAAGCTCTCTAGTGAACCCCACAGTGAGAGTTTGAGTTTTTTGGAAAGCTCAGTTGGTTAACTTGCTAGTTCCAGTGTTCTTTTCCATTTCCTAGCTTATTAAAGTGCTTAAATTTAATCTAGAAAGTAGCTAGAAAACTAAAAAGTGTCCTTTTGCAAAACAGTTAGGTGTTAAAGTTTTTGGCTCCCTTAGTTTAACTGTTAGGCTGAAATAGCTTACGTTATTGCTTATTAGGATTCCCTAGTTTTTATGAACTGATTTAGGATTATAGTCATTTAGTTTCTAGCTCACTGATTAGTTTTTTTCTAGCTTATTAAGTTTTTGTTTCCTTGATCGACCATTGAACCAAATGTTCTTTAGACTGCTTTTCAATGTAGCAACAAGATGTAGTGTGTCACATAGAGCTTAATTAGCTTATAAGCTAGCTTATTTAGGGTCCTTTAGTTCTATTTAAGATTAGTTAAATTAATTTTGTGTGTCATTAGCTTATTTATTGTCTTTTGGATAACTTTTTGATCACTTGATAAGCCTTTATACTCATGAATGTTTTTTTTTAGTCTGCTGTTGTAATCAGCTTTTACACGGCTTATTTGTGTTTTGAAAAAGTTTTGTCTTAGTGAAAAAAATCTTATTTTTGTTTATTTATTGGTTTGTAAAAGAAAATTTTGAAAAAGAAAAAAAAAAATGCAAACTGAATAGACTGGGATTCGAACACTAGACCTGCTGTCTACTGATCACGTCCACACACCCAACACTCTTAACCAACTGCGCCCTTGGGACTTTCTTGTCATGGTTTGCACCATTTAATATATAACCATCTTTGTACAAATAAGCTTATACGTAGCTTTTTGCTTATTTGCAGCTTATTTATACTAGCTTTTTCAGTTTTTGTATTTTTTATAAATTGGTAATAGTATAAAGTATTTTTACAAAAAGTTTCAGATTTTTCTAATTAGTTTTAGTATTTTTAAACATTTAATTAGTGTTTTATAGTAATTAATTCATAAAAAAATATAAAAGTCTAAAAATATAAATCTTTTTCTAAAATTTTTTTTGTCATATAGTGCGTAATAAAATTAGTTTTACACTCGTAGGCCTTTTATTTCAATAATTTTACGCTTTATCTTGCGCCCAACAGTAATTTTTATACATAACGTGCGTTTTCATTTTAAGTCACGCTTTTAGATATTTTGAGTTTACGCTTTTAGTTTAAATAGTTTATTTAAGTTATTTTATTTTATAAAATCACAAAACATCATTGTAAAAATAGTGATAGCGTTTATTTAATAGATTTTAACTTTTTAATTTCTCTTAATTTGCATTTAAGTCGCTGTAATTTATAAATCTTTTCTTTAGGTAATTTTCCATCAATATCCTTACTGATCACTATCCTTAGTGATCATTCTATCATCTGAAGTTGTTTAAACACCAATTCATCCTCCGTGGGACTTAACGACCCAGGAATCCACTATATTCCTCCGATCTTCATTGTATTTGTGTTCGAAATGTTTTAAGTTTCTTACGGTTAGTCATTCACAAGTGGCTAGCTTGTGTGAGATAACTTGACGGTTTAGCACCAATCACTATTTATGATCACACATAAAGTTCTCGGCTATTACTATTTAAACTTCTAACATATTAATATCAACATGATTACTAATAATTATTAAATTATACATCTTCTAAAATTATCTATATATTATGTTCAAGGTGGTCAAAATTGCACAAGAATTGCCGTGAAGAACCGATAACGAGATCAAGAACTATTGGAGAACAAAGGTACAAAAGCAAGCTCGCTATCTTAAGATCGACTCTAATAGCAAGAAATTTGTCGAAGCGCTTAAACAATTTTGGCTACCAAGGTCGCTAGAAAGCGTTGAGCAAAGTTCACCATCATCATCCTCTACTTCTACCACAACTATGGATGCTTATCAAAAGAACTTGAGCCATCAAGCACTAAGCAATGAAACGCTAATGGAGAACACGTATTCAAGCTTAAGCATATGTTCTTTAAATTCCACAAAATCGTATACCGTATTTGCACGAAAGTTCAATTCAAAGCAATGGTTACTTTGTGGATAACAATAACTTTGATGCCATGAGTTTCAACCACTTAAACATGCAAGAATAGCGATATAGTGATATGTCACCTTAGACTTTCAACCCAAGCAGTGGATTGGATGAACAATGAGTTAGTAGATGACACTTTTGGAACATGGATGAGTTGTGGCGATTCGAAGTGAAGTACTTTCAATATACTATATATATTTATAAATTAGCAAAAGTGTAAAAACTCCATCTCTTTCAAGTATATTATGTAATAGTATAAGAAGATGGTATATATCGATACAATTAGCAAAAGTGTAAAACTCCATCTCTTTCAATGGGCTTATTTATCCGGTATTGTTCGATCCTAGAATACATCGCGTTTTGTATTGTTAATTTCCACGGTGTACATCGTGAAAGCTGGGTAACATGTTCAAATATGTCATTTTAGTACGGGTCAAATTAATCAAAACACTATTTTGTCAAAATTTAGATATATACCAATACAAGACTATTAGTTAAATGACGGTGAATCGATTTATGAGATTGCATGCATTAGAAACACCTTGCCCATGTTTCGCTTTTTAACCCATTTCACATGTTTGAATTTATATCATTTCTCTTTATTTGACCCGCTTTGAGAATAAAATATCCCAAATTGACCCATATATCATGAGGAAAACAAGGAGTCGATAAAGAAACAATGAGTGCTAGCCATATATTTAATCACTTTCTTTGACAATAAAGAAACAAGGAGTTGCTAGCCTTACCGAGATGAATGATCAAATATCCACCAAAGGAGAACAACAAAGAAGGAACCAAAAGATGAATGATTTGGGGAGATGATGAAGAGGATGAAAGATAAAGGGCTAAAATATCAATGTGTTATAAAAGTATAAATATGTATGGACTAAAATACCTCAACTACAAAACAAAAATCGACAATGACTTAGTCAAAGGACTATTCGGCATTTAATGGCCATGTTTTGGACCTATGGTGATGAAAAGGGCGAGTTTTGTCCCATCGCGATGCACCACCGCAAGTTTAGGGACCAACGGTGTATTTTAGTCTATTATAAATCAAGAACACATGTGCATTATCATACAAGACATTTACTCAAGTATTGACAATAGCATTATAGTGAAACCGTTAATAACTTGACATTATATATCAATGAGAAAGATGTAGAAAAATCAAGTAAAAAGCATCAGAAGAAAAATTAAGTAAAAGCATCGTGATCTCAAATTCAATGAGAAATTAACTTCACAAAAATTCAATAAATAATATACCTCAACAAAGCCACCAAGTAAGGAATACCAACTTAAAGTCTTTAATGGTGAAAATCCTCTTCTAGCATTAACATGACATCTATGTCAATGTCTTCCATTCTCCTCACCCAAGTGTTGTTATTTGCAATGAGATTTCAGATATCCTAAATTCGAGAGATTATAATCTATTAAAACCGTAATATTCATGACTCGAGTTAGATACTATGTTATGTACAAAACAATTTTCCTTTTTGGCTTGAGATTAGTCGAGTATTAATACAAAGAACATGTTAGCATAATAATAACAAGACTAAAATACACCGTTGGTCCCTAATCTTGTCCGTAAATATCACGTTGAACCAAAACTTGGCATGCATATTCATCGCGGTAGTCCAAAGTATGCGTTTATAGGCTAAACCAGTCCTTGACCCATTTTCCGTTAGTCAACGTCCCGTTATATGTTGTCAAACCGTTATTCTTGTTAAATGACTATTTTGCCCATATATAAAATCATCCTATACTCTTTTCATCATTTCATCCATCCTCTCATCCATCCTCTAATATGTGTGGCCAAAAAGTTACTCAAGATTCATCACAACTAAACCCTAACCCTAACCCCAAATCCAATTTCACTTGATGACCCCAAAATCATGAACCTACCACCACAATCACCATTAGCCCCACCAACTTCAAACGTAAAGATTGTCCAATGATTCTCATGGAATTTCACAACCTATCTTAATATTCATATTGTAACTTCCTGCAGGAGTTTCTTAAATGATATCGATGAAGAACTCACCATTGGTGAGCTATTCAATTGTTTACCGATGATTGAATATATGTTTGTTAATTGTTACAACATTCGGGTAATATCATCTACTTGGTACCTAACTGGTGGTTTTGTTACTTATACTGAGTCTTCGATAGAGTTGACTTTGATAGTCAAATCATATACTTTATGGATCTTATTATGGAATGACTTACCGTTTCTGGCTTTTACTTACTTTTTAATTTTCTTGGATTTTGTCATGAATAAGCAGCTCCTTACCAAGGATGTGTGTGGAAGGTAAGGTTGATCTTCCAAGAGATTATCCCTAAAGGCTCCAAAGGATCTCTTCGATACCCCAATTTACCATCCAAATATTCGATCCGAGTAAGTGTTTTATCGTGACTATAAACTGATATTTTATGACTATTTTTTGAGAAAAATAAACTCCCCAATTTGAATGTATGATATTTTGCATATTCTATTAGGCATGGTGTCGTGTGCTTAGATGTGCTTGATGATCAAAACTGGAACCCTGATTATAGTAAGATACTTATTAGTTTCTCATAAAAATGTATTATATTGAGTTTTTGACTGGCACAATTCACAATTACTTTTCCTTTGTTGTATGTTAAGAGGTGCCAAAATGGGTAATTTTAGATATTTAATAAGGACTTTTTTTTGGACAAACTTGGTCCTGATTTTTTACCACTATCTTCCAACACTTTTATGGGAACCTAATCCTGAAGATCCTATGTACTCAGATGCTGCAGTTCTTTTCTTTAATAATACAGCTGCTTATGAAGCAAAAGTCAAACGTACTCGATAGTTTACATAAAATCACATACTATCGTTTTCCTTTTCATAAGTTAGGTGTATATGTAGATTGATATAGAACTTATAACAATAATTAAGTAATAAAACTTTGACTTTTGAGGACAAACTTCTCGTGTTTGTGAATGCGGTTTTCCAGTTCTATGCTTTAGTTTTTATATATCATATTGACACTAATCTTTTGGGATTCTTGCATGATTGTGCGTTGGTGGTTGTACCTTTTGGATTGCAAAGAGCACTCTCAAACACACGCCAAGCCTAACGATGCGGAGTGGTTCCGGATGTAGGATCAAGTGCGGGTTCCGGAGTGAGGTATAGGTTGTGGGTCCGGAGATGAGTCAAGGGTGCAAGTTCGTGAAATGAGGCAACAACCGCAAGTACTAGTTCTAGAGATGAGGCATTTGATGCGGGTCATGTTGACCCGTAAACGCATCCACTTTTGTTGGCTAGTTTGTTTTGTACATAGTGATTTGATAGTCGTACAAAGACAAAAGAGATGATGAAATCTTATTCTCGGTTTATTAACCGATCCAAGATATACATTAGTGGAAAATCGATTCATTAAACAACTTTGATTCATTATTCTCGCTTTATTAACTCGATCCAAGATGTACATTAGTGGAAAATCGATTCATTAAACAAATTTGATGCACAAGCTACGAGTCATCATAACATCATTAGCCTGTAAATCATGATTTAATTCATTGAACAACTTATGACTTTAATAACATGTATGTTCCTTTATCATATTATCATGGTTTGAGATGCCTATGAGATTTGAGAAAGGAGGATTTATGGATTTCGAAAAACTTATTGCAACTCCTGAGATTTGAGAATGGTGATGGTGTTAATTTTAGAGAGAGAAGCGATAATTTAGAGAGAGCATGAAAAAGGATAAAAGGAGGGTGGTAGTGATGGTATAACCAAAATAATGAATGACTATTTTTCCTCATGCAAGGCACATGGGGAAAATAACATAAGTTGACTAACGGAAAATGGGTCAAGGACCTGGTTTAGCCTATAAAATGCATACTTTAGACTACCGATGATGCAAATGCCAAGTTTTGGTTCAACGTGATGTTTCGGACAAGATTAGAGACCAACGGTGTATTTTGTCTAATAAAAAATTCCCATTGTGCCACTCCCAATCTTTCATCAATGACTTTAGGTTGTCCCGACATTAAATCCCCATGATAACGGCATAAACAACAACCTAAAAAGACGAATTCAAATATTAAAAATGTTGGTCCAAATAATTTGAGTAAATATTGATAAAATAAATAACAAATTCATTATTCATGATGAACAATAGTTACAAGATTACTCAATACCAACTTAACTACATGATAACATCTTCACTTCTTCAAGGGATATGATAAGGATTTAAAACATACATTTTAGAGGGTCATTTAAGCCCTAAATCGTTACATTTTATATTCACATTACTTAATATCGCTCCTTTTCACATTTTAGATCTTTTGGAAGCAAATTCTCGGAATGAAGCATTTTGGACTAAAAGGAGAGAAAACATTGTTAGGTTCCCATATTAGTAACACAAGCATCAATATAAGAAATAGAGAAGAGAGTGATCGGATGAACACGATATACACTTATGCGTAAGATGTAACGAAAGGTTTATGCTTAGGATAAATGTAAAAGTGAACAACCAACCTTCAATAGAAGGTTTACAAGAGGTATTTATAGGGCAAGGAGCTAGGGCAACACATCTAGACTCCTTCCCTTCTTATGGGCTTAGGCCAAGGCTTATGGGCCTTCTACATAAGCCTTAGCTTAATAACAAACATAAAGGCCATATTAAGCTAACTACTACATATGAATCACTAACACTTGAATTAAGGTTTATGAGTGATTCCAACAATCTCCCTCTAAGTGTTGGTGATGGATGAAAGAGTAATAAACGTTGTAGGTGCATATGTAATAGTAGCTTTGACGTCTTCTGACATTCTTCTTTCTTGTGAGAAGAAGTGTCTTGATACGAACAATCTCCCTAGAGTAGAGAAATTGTTTCCTTTGAACAGTTCTGCTTTGACGTCATGGTTATCTTTGTTCTTTGATCTTTGTTCTTTGTGATGGTAGTAATAGTATGTTGTTGTCTCGCATCGTGCTGCTTTCGTTACTCGGTGTCTCCATGTCTTTCTTCAACATGCTCACACGCCTTTGACGTTGGATTTCAAAGATCGATGAAGTTTTCTTAGTCTTTAACCTTTGTAGATTCTTTGACTTGGCGAAGAATCATTCTCGACTTTGTGTTGCCTTTTGAGAGAACTTGCATTAGTGATGATGTTGGTATGAGCATGTGAAGAATCGCACGATCACCCACTCGAGCTTCCATAAGAAGAAAATATACACACGGTTAGTAATAAGCGGATTCCGACTTACAAGTTTGAATTTCGAGGGTGTTAACAAGATAGTGTGAAACACATCTCTAATTCTCACAAGGCCGCTCTCGAACTAGAGTCCCACAAGTGAGATAACACAATGTACCGGCACACCTATAGTTCGATGAGTCGCCGAGGTACACCAAGCATCACCTCGATTGTGAGACCGCTTGAGACACACTAAGCGTAATCCACGGGAGTTACATAAGTGGCCCGGCCGTCGGGTCATTAGATGTTGACCACAGCGGAGTTTCCATTCAATCACCGAGGATCACAATTGTGAACCTCTCATAAATGTTCTCGACAGATTGCTAAGATCTCGAAGAAGGACACGATAAAGTATCACTATGTTTTATTGTTGAACGACAAGCGATAAAATGTGAAGTGTACCTAAGAGATCTTTGATGAATCTCGTGGCTCTAGACTCAATAGTGCACTTTGGTTTTCCCGAGCGGAGACTAGGAGAGGGTCTCTTCTTCAATACCAAAGAATCTCTAAGAGAAAGCCGATAGTTTACGTAGGGTTCCTGTGAGAATGAAACAAGCTTCATGGGAGAAACTTGAGTGGCTAAGAAGGTTTATTGCATGCGTCACCGGGTCCATGACAACTTTATCTTCAATATCGGTGTCATCTAGTGACGACCAAGAGCATATGAATTGAACCCGTGTATGCCTCTAAGTTGAATAATATTGGAGGCTATTTCTTTTCACCCTTTTCTTTGCTTTTCTTTTAATTCTTCAACTCCTTCTTTCTCCGATTCTCATTTTCTCCTTTTATAATCATACCTAAGGACTTCTAAGTACTAACTATTTGGGATGTCCTTGGGTAGATCCCTCCGACTCTGGCGGATCATAGGACAGTTATTCCTAACCTTAGTCACCTTATACCTCCATGACTAACCTATGTTGCCATAAAACCATTTTCCGAAAATCTCTCAAAGTGTTTGTGAATGAAAACATTTTTTATCGCGCGAGAGTTTTATCTTTAGCGTAAATACCCCTCTACACGCGCTTAAGTGTTTAGACATAAATCGCACGGTGAGAGAAGAGCGACACTTTTGAATTGATCGACTCAAGATAGACAATCCCCGCAAGACACAGATTCGTTGCATAGTTAAAGAGTTACATTGTCGCTTTTAGGTGACAACTAGCTCTAATAACTACCTTGAAGGTGTGGACAAACCTCGAAAGGTTGTCAAACCCATCAAAGTTCATGTCTATCAAGAGCTTCTCGAATAGGTACAACTGAGCTTTCTTCTCGTAGTTAGTATCCAGATGGCTCTTCATCCGAGCTTTCTTCTTCATGCTCAATTACTAGAGTTTTCCCTTTGCCTTGGTCGCCTTTTTGACCGGGAGGTTTAGCTATTGTTTGAGTGTCATCGATTGCAATTTCGAGTAGGTGACCTCTTCGCTCGATTCGGTTTCCTCGAGCTTTCATCCACTAGCTTTCTTTGCGGTTCAGATTGAATGGGAATAGAACAGCTTCCTTAGAGCGAACCGTCCTTTTGAGTGGAGGTTTCCTCTTGGGAACTTTCTTTGACTCTCGCTGCTTGTAACACTTCCCGCCGCTTCTTACAGTTTTCCTTGTAGGTGTACCAATGGACTTTTCATCGAGAAAACCTACTTTGCCTTCTTCAACTGCTACCGATATCGCTTTATGCGAGTACGCTTGTTTGATATAATCGCTTATAAGGTGATCCGCAAGATCGCACCTTGTTTCTTTGTTGTAGAGTCCTTAACCGACAGAGAGTGTGGGCTCATACAACATGGAGTGTTGTTTAGGGTCATCGAGTCTCGAGGAATATCGATTATACCCTAGAGCTCGTTGGATCAACAGATTTGGTATATCCGATATACGGGATTTTGGTGCCAAGCTTTTAAGGAATGACATCATGTCATCCCATATCGAGCTTCAACTTCAATGTGTTTCATGTTGATCAAAGCCCAAAGATCAGAGTTCTACGAGCTTGGGATGCTCGTAACCACTATCACGCCCGAAACCGATTGGTGATGATGATGTAGAGGTTCTCCATGGTGAGGAATATTCTTAAGATCCACGTATGAAGGCTTTGTGATTACTCCCCGTAGCTTCGCCATAACCAATGTCGATCATGAATTGCGTAATGACCTCTTCGGTTGGTGTGGCATTGTATTCGGTTGGCTCGATGACGTGAATGAGAAGAACAACCCTTAAGTCTGCTTGGTGTGATGGTGACTTGTTTGTGGTTGAGCGTCACCGTCATAGCATTTTGACCTTTGATCTTTTGCATTGTATGCCGAATCGGTGAATGTAGATCTCCCAATCACCGTAGCGTAATTGGTGAGCATGTTCGATAAGGGTGGTTCTTCGTAATGTCCACGGTATTAAGCAAGAAGACTACGGCGCAATGAGACTATCAAAATCAACAAGAAGGTTGTTCTTTCCTATCTTCATCTGATAGCCATTAGGAAGATATCTTCAACAAGGAGAACGCTTGGTGCTTCTACGCTTTTGCATTTGAGCGCCCATGTCGTGATCTCGAAAGATATTTAGCCAAAAGAACTAACATATCGAAAGACATTGCGTTAGTCAATGGATGGTTTTATTGTCCAATTATTGAATGTGATATGTCGATGATTGTTACGAGCCCAATGTCACTTGTTTGTCCAATAGTCCAAAGACGTCGTGATAAGTTTTGTGAGTTGATTAATCTATGTTTTCACTTATTTTCACAACATATTAAACATTTAAGCTTATTAGTGACATTATTGGTTTCATGGCGTTATGATTTATTTATTTACAAGTTTGCACGTGTAACAATTCATAATTAAGGTTAAAACTAGTCTTAGGCGAGAAATGGCAAGCTTATGCGTAAACAGGAGTGATTATACGCGAAACGAAAGCTTATGCATAGGTTCTTGACTTCACGCGTAGAAAAGAGGCCTTATCGTGAGAGCTTACGCCAGAAGCGTATAAGAACCTTAAGCGTAAGGCTTACTCGTAAGAGTCAACCTTATGCGTAGAGGTTATCACACGGTATCCTTCACAGGGATACGCGTGGTCCCCAATGTAGAACCTTACGCGTGGCGCTACGCGTAAGATTTCTTAAGCATAACATGTTACGCGTAAGGTGATCCTTATGCGTAGATGGCAAGTAACCTTGATTCGAATATTCACGCGTATAAAACCCGTAATAAGTTCATCATAACACCAATCTTAACATATACATTCAATCTTTATCGCCGAAACATGAATACTCAATCAAACAGGTTATGTGTAGAACATGTTACGCGTAAACCTAAACCCTAAAGCTTAAGAATTACGAGTAAGCAATTTAACCATGGAATTGCACCAAAGTTTTTCCGGGATGTATAAGAAGCATATTGAGTTGTTCTATCCGTGTTTTAACATCGTAATCAAAGCGAATCAAAAATACCCAAATACTTATGAACATAAACCCTAGTTTTCAATTTTAAGGCAATTGATGTTTCTAGGTAATTTCGAGTCTAGATATGATCAATTAAACATGAAAACAACATCATATAACTATCTTTTAACCAAAAACCTTCACCGTTGAAAAGCCCCAATCTTACGCTGTATGAACCCTAAATAGAAAACGCTCAATACATGTTTCGGGTGGTTTGAATGATGAAAACGCTTATATTAAGAACATTTAAGCCTTTTAACATCATTTTAGTTGTTCCAACACACCAAGGAAGCATTTGTGTTCATGGCTTACGCTAAAACACAAATCTTCCTCAAACACAAGAACGAACCGTTGGATTCATAAACAAATCAAAACCCATGTTTGTTTTAACCCGTATATTGATAAAACACTTACAAATTATTGATCAAGAACACGGATTAGAGAATGAATTTTACGTGTAGGATCAAGGTGGTTGGAGAATTAAATGAGATGAAATAAATGTGGTTGGGTGTTTTATTAAAAAGGTTTGAGTTATTGATGCTTTAGTCCCTCCACCTTAACCATTTACAACCAATACCCATAACTCCCATTTTGGTTACCAAACGAAAGATTTATTGAAAGAAACTTGACAACACTCCCCCTCGACTAAAGAAATAATGAAATTTTATAAATATTAGTCCGAGGAGTGTTAGTAAACCAGAGATGTGACCATCATTATTAAAGAAACAACCGTGATAAGGTAACATGCAAGTACAAGGTTTTATGAAACCGAAAAATATTTACTTTCTCCCCCTCAACACTTGATCGAGAAAATACTGAATTTTGAAAGATTTGAGTGTTGACGGAAGAATTGTACTTGCCACGTTAAAAGAAGTATAGATAGAAGAATATTTTTGTTGATTTATCAGATTTTATATTTTTGTATTTTGTTTTTGAAAAATACTTACAAAAGAAGTTTTGGTTTTGACTGGTTTTAAGAATGTTTTAAGAGTTCATCGAGTTCCTCTTGAGTCAAACACCGCATACCAATCCGGTGGACCAACTCATTAAACCTAGCAGGAGCTAAGGCTTTGGTGAGGAGATCCGCCATTGGTATTCTGCACCACAAAGTATAATTCAACAAGACTGCTCCACGTGGTCCTTGATGAAATGATATCAAGATCAATGTGCTTTGATTTGAATGTTGAATGAGTTGCGAGATCGCAATAGCACTCCGATTGTCGCAGACATCGGGATTCTCACAATACATAACCATAGTCTTTGAGTTGTGTTCTCATCCAAATGACTTGAGCACAACACCGACATGGCTACATATTCTGCTTCGGTTGAGGACATCGATGTACGCCCCGCTTCTTGATTGCCATGACACCAATTTGTCACCAAGAAATTGTAATGCTCCTAAGTACTTTTCCGTGAATCTAAGCATCCCGCGTGATCGTCATCTAAAAAGCTATTAGTTCAAAACCGAATCCTTCAATACCGATACCCAAGTTAATGGTTCTCTTGATGTATCGAGGATTCTTTAGCCTCGAGAGAGGGTTTCGATTGGTCTCGATCGATAACGGAGCAAAGATATACTGGCAAAACAATATCGGGCCTGCTAGTGTTAGATACATGAGAGACCCAATAATACTATGGTATTTGGTAGGGTCTACCAATTTCTTATGTAAATCAGCATCTAGCTTCTTGGTATGAGCCATTGGTGTGGCATAGGTGTCACAATTTTGCATTCCAAATTTGTTCAACAGTTCAAGGGCATATTTGGACTGACTTAAGAAAATACCGCGGGGTGATTGATGGACTTGCATTTCGAGAAAGAATGTGAGTTCACCCATCATTGACATTTCAAAATGTTTTGTCATTAGTTTTGCAAAAGCATTTGAGTATTTTAAATGTGTTGACCCAAAAATGATGTCATCCACATAGATTTGAACGATTAAGATGTGAGCCCCGTGATATTGTATGAAAAGTGTAGGATCAACCAAACATTTGGTGAATTTATTGGCAATGAGGAAGGATGATAACTTATCGTACCACGCCCGAGGAGCTTGTTTGAGACCATACAGAGCTTTGTTCGGTTTGTAGACATGGTTCGGGAACTCGGATCAACGAATCATTCGGTGGCCGACATAAACCGCTTTTCTCGGTTGCCCATTCGTAAAGGTAGTTTTACGTCCATCCGAAAGACCGTTATATTCATATGAGCCGCGAACGCGAAAGATCCGAACAACCTCAAGACGAGCAACCGAGCGAATGATTCTTCAAAGTCAATACCCTCTTCCCGCCTATAACCCTTAGCCACCGTGACGTGACTTGTTTACGATTCGTCCTTTCAAAGATCCAATTTGTTCTTCCAATCCATTTGAGACCAATGACGAGACCCTTGTTGGTCTTTCAACCGCCCCATACTTCAAGACGCTTGAATTGGTTAAGTTCTTCTTGCATGGATTCAATCCAGCTTGTCTTTTGTCATTGCGTCTTTAATGTTTTTAGGTTCGATTAGCGAGACGGTGAGTACATAAATGCAATGTTCACCATCCGTGAAGAGGTTGTCTCGTAACGATCGGTTGATTCGGGTTGCCAATAATATTCTCTAGAGCATGATCTTTTGTCCAACGATGTGTAGGGGTTGATGTTGGTATACATTGTGCGATTTTGAGGATTCAAATGGCTTGTAGATGATTCCATGACATCGGGTGCAACAGCCATTAGCAAACGGGTTAAAGAACGATTTGGATCAAAATCTGCAGTGGGGTACTTCATTAAGAACATCATCACCGGTTCGCGTCGTTGGAAGCAGCTTTGTTCAACTGCTTTTGTAGAGTCAATCAGGTGCTTCTTCAACAAGAGTTGTTGTAGTAGATGTATCGGTATAAGAGTATGATCGGGTTGAGCAGCGAAACAACGGATACACCGAGCAAGTTCATCAATGTAATCACTAAACAAATGGAGCAAAGAGCTTTTCCATTTGTTGACGAGTAAGTCGGGGCTTGGTTCAAATGATGATGGGGTTTGAGGAAGTTTAAACGGTTGTGACAGGTTCCAAGTCGTTATGCTCGAAGCCATTTCGTAAGCTCATCAAAATTAGCATGAATCGCTTCCATAACCTCGCTTTGTACGACGATTCCGCATCCCAGAACCTTTAGAGTTCTCACAAGATCCAATAAAGACTCCAATGTCGACTTTGGCTTTGAGCTTTCCAAAGTCATCACGATCATTATTTGGGTAGCAAAGGATCCAAATACATGAAAGTGTTTGAGATTCGGTTTATGGTTGTGGATAAGCTCAAAAGGTGTTTTGTTGTGGCTTTGTAATCATTGAACGATTTTGAGTATAGCATGCGGTTGAGACAACTTCGCCCACAAGTAACTGAAGTTTAGCATTGATTAACATTGTTCTTGCAGCTTCCACTAACGCACGGTTTCGCTTTTCAACAACTCCGTTTTGTTTTGGTGTACGTGCGATAGATGTCTCGATGCTCAATTCCCACTTTCTCATAAAATTCTCGAAGAGTTTGGTTCACAAATTCGCCTTTGTCTGCGATTTGGCGGACGGTGTTCCTGGAGTCGAACTTGAATTTTCATGAGAAAGGTGATGATCATCGTGGAGCTTGATCTTTACTTAGAAGAAAGTAGACCCAAGTCCATCGTGAGTAGTCATTGACAATTACCAAGATGTAGTGTTTGCCATTAATCGCTTGCACGCGCATCGGGCCACACAAATCCATGTGAAGAAGATGAAGCACATCGAGAGTCGTGTTCCACCTTTGAAGAAAAATGAGCACGTACTTTTCCTTGTTCACAAGTTGTGCAAAGGTGATCTTTGGAATACCGGAATCTCGGAGACCTTCAACAAGTTTGTGTCGAGCAAGGTTGGTGATGGTTTGAAAGTTTAAATGCGAGAGACGACGGTGCCATAGCCAAGATTTTGTAGATGTAGCCTTTGAGAGTGAGCGGATGGGAGATGAAGCAACCATGTCTTGCATTGAGATTGTGTATGACTAGAATTGCGAGAGCCGTACATAAGATCGCTTCCTTGTAGATCACGAATGAAACAAGTTTTCTCCCGAAAAGCAACTTCCAAGTCTCCATCACGTAATCGATCGATCGAAAAGAGATTGTGACCGAGGCCTTCCACATAATAAACCCCGCTA
The DNA here is from genome assembly GCA_022545495.1 of Chrysanthemum lavandulifolium. Lineage (NCBI taxonomy): Eukaryota > Viridiplantae > Streptophyta > Magnoliopsida > Asterales > Asteraceae > Chrysanthemum > Chrysanthemum lavandulifolium. The sequence continues at coordinate 223,045,207 of CM040238.1, forward strand.
ATTTCGATATTGCCATTGATATAATCTCCGAGCCCATGATAGTCGCTAAGTGATCATTCCGAACTCGACAAAGGCAATGAACTTTGCAATAAAGTTTGATAACAGCTTAAGATTGCTCGTCATGTGTCGGGAACATCCGCTATCAACAATCCAAAGGATGATCTCAGACACCGCATTACACATAGACAACACGATGGAATAGAAGTAGATGTGGAACCCAAATGTTAGAGGGTTCTGTTGTTCCTGCTCACTATCGCTTAAAACAAATTAAGTTAATAAAACAAGTTAATAGTGAACTATGACCTAAATTAATATAAGAAAACACACTAAGTAATTTTCAACATAATATTCTTATTAGATATAAATCAACAAAGAATACATTACCCAAGTACTCATGGAATAGTACTTGGGATTGAAATGACAAAGTTGGGTGACTCTCCTAAGCTCAGCTAAGTCCGAGCACAACTCTTAGAGCTCACCGAGCTATCTCAGAACTAAGTTGTATTTGGAGGAGTGAAAGGATGGATCATGTATGTGTTTTTACAATTCACAAGCTTAACCTTTCACTCCATCTCTTATGCTATTTATACATGTATGATTTTGACTCTTTCCTAAGTGACAAAGCGACATTATGCGTAAGACAAAATCGATGTATTTTGTCTCGCTTCTAAAGACTATTCTAGGTAAGAGACAAGACTACTTTCTTAAGTTCGGTGATGACACCGAGCCCGATCTTTGCCATTCGTGGAAAGTCGACTTTGGTTGATAAGGACTTAGCCTTATCCGCTTCAACCTTTTCCCGCCTTGTCCCGCTCTTTCTTCGCCTTCTACTTGTTTGTCTTCATGCAAAGAGTTGGAGAGTAGTCTTAGGGATTCAGTGAGTTATTGTCATCACCACCGAATCCATCATCTTCTTCTTGACCCGCCTTCACCCTTTAAGTTCCGCCCATCGAGTGGAGAGACTTCTTCTTGCCTCGCATCGAGTATCCCGAAGATGACTCACCGAGAGGCTATGCACTCAATGACACGATTAGTGTTTAACGGACTAAACACTTGGGCTATTTTCTATTCAAATCCTAGATTAAGGGTTTGGGTATTTATTGAACCCAACAGCCCAAAGCGCTTATAGTAGAAATACACATCAATGATTTTAGGTATCCATTTAAATCCTAGTGTATTATGTATCCATTTCGCCATCTCCAACTAGTCTTTGCTTTTGTCTTAGTGAATGCACTAGGTGGTACTAAATTCCTTGGAGGTGATATCGAACTACAGGGACATCAATGCGTTTCTTAGAATCTAAAGAGGCGGTTTACTGCCACGTATTTAGAAGCATTAGTGGGCCTAGAGGTATTCCATATCTTAGGATTCCGTAAACGAGAAAAGATAGCTTTAGCAACACATTTATCATGACAATCGAAAGCATACTTTTATGGCATATAACACAAGAAGCTTCAGAAGATATAACTTTTCACATACACATCAAACCATAACACAAGGTGGCGTATAAGATGGAATTCTAGAGAGAAAGTTAGAGGTTTAGGGAACTTAGTGAGAGAAAGTGAAAGATATTATTATGAGTTCCAACTCTCTACCTTGGGAGGTAGAGAGTATTTATAGTCTTACACAAATCGCCACACTTTGGGTGTGGATCGCATACAGCTGGTAAAGACCCGTCTGTCCTCCACGGTGTTACATAACTAAATTACTACTTAACTTAAAAGAACTACGACTACGAGCTTTCTAACGATTACATATACTTGAGGTGACCGACTCTTTAATACCGGGAATTTCTAATTCCTAACAATCTCCCTAAGGGAGGTCACCTCAATAATGTACCAAAATTACATTGAATACAAATAGATATAACATTTAACAATTGATCTTGCATTCTTGATGTAGTCCTTTGCTCCTAAGCTCGTAGTCGTTGATTCTTCACATTGCATGATTGGTTATTCCAAGTGGAGGTCTTTATTGATCCACGTGATGATAAGTTTGTGCCATCTTTGGAGATCATCACTATCAACAATCTCCGACACATCCTTTGTGGTGTTGGTATGTTGTGACTTTGGGACCGACATGCTCACATTCGAATCATGATATCTTCTCATCGTAGTATCGGAAGCTTTAGTTGATTCATGATATTGGCGCAGCGCAGCGAGGCATGGAGTGAAAATATCGAGTCATTGATGCACTAATCATGATTTCTTTTGAAATGAATGTGTTGAGTGAGCATGCGGCTATGGATTGACCGCTTCATTCGATCACCGCAAACGCCGGCGCGACTCGCATACAACAATTAGCAACAAATCGCACGAAAGTGTCTTTGATCACTTTCGTTGAATTGAGGTACACGCCCACGGTGCCCGCTGATCAAGATAAATACCGCTGTGATCGTAGGATTCCAAAGAATCTCCTTGACAGGTTTCGCAATGTCTCTAGTCGTTCTCAAACCGAACGCCTCAAAGAAGACAACACGGAGTGAGTGAACCAAATGACTTTTAAGTTCACCGATTGATGAAAGAGATTTGAAAAACAATCGTGTATTGCTCAATAGAAATTGTTTTTGCAATACAACGAAGGTTTTATTGGAAATCAATTATCAATCATAAAATACCTTTTGGTTTGAAGAATGAGTACACGGTCGATGTGCTAAAGAAAAGAGTTTATAAGCACAAAGACCGGTTTTTCAAAGGTATCCGTCAATCCCTAACTCGAACCAGATTGATTCAAGAAAATGAATCGCCCATTGTTTACATTCGGTTGTCACATGGTTGATCCATATAATAGATCTCACATGCCACCTACCAGAGCTTGTTTGATGTTGGCTCGAAGGCTTTTCATCTTCATTGTGAATGTGTAAACACCTCACTCGGATGTTCCGCAATACCACAAGGATAATGCGAGGACTCAATATATAATCTCTTTCCACATCAGTGAAATGATGGTCTTCATTGAAAGTGTCCTAATGAGATTTATTGATGATCTCGTGGCTCTAGACTCAATTTGTGCATATTTGGATCCTATGCCGAGACTAGGAGAGGGTCTCTTCTTCAATATCAACAATCTCTAAGAGAAAGTCGATAGATAATGTCGGTTCCCGTGAGAATGAAACAAGTCCTTTAAGAGGAACTTGAGTGGTTTGGAAAGTTGAAGTGCGGTCGTCCACCGGGTCCATGACGTCTTGTCTTCAATACCGATGTTACCATCGGTAGCATATGAATTGAACCCGTTTCGCCCTAAGGTTGAATAAATGGAGGCTTATTTGTTTTCACCCTTTCTCATTCAATTTTTTTTTTTTAAATTCTTCAACCCTTCAAGCTTACCAAGACTTCATAGCTAGAACCTTGTTGGGTTTATTCCAAGATTAGCTCACCTTAGTCCGCACCTTCCCATATCTCATTTTTCTCCTTTTCTCATCATACCTAAGGACTTCTACACTAACTAGTGGATTGTCCTCGGTAGATCCCTCCTGTTCATGGATCATGGGAACCAATACCTAACCTTATCATCCTTATATCACCGCACATAAAGTAAAGTTGGTCGGTCAATTTGGTATTGTTCATCCGCCATTGGATCCAATTGAAAACCATTTGAAAATCAATTCGTATACTTGTGATATATAATCAAAGCATTTTGTACTGAATTGTTTTTGATATTTTTAAACGAGAACTCCCCTCAACATGTGCATCAAGTATTTGAGAAATGTTAAGCACATGGAGGCAAGAGAAAGAATTAACTTCTTTGATTACAATTTTCTAAAGATATCAACATCACTTCCTCAATGGATCAAGTGGGTATAACATTTCCTGGAAGGATGAGGTTTCCATGAATTTTGCTCCCCTCAATATGTGCCATGAGGTTTGAAAAGAGTTTTGCACATACTAGAGGGAACCTGCACATTGGGATAAATGATCACGTTTCAAATCATAGGTTTAAGATAGGTGCTCCCCCTCAACATGTGTATTGAAAAATTGAAATCGTTTGTCACATGTGGGAGGGACAGCATGTTCATTCATGTGAAACCATTTATCTTAATATCAGTTTAAATCTAATTTAAATCACACATTCTCCCCCGATCACAATTATCAAATCATTTGAGATTTGAGATCTCGTATAGATTTAAATTGATTTTGAAAGCTTTTAGGGAGAATTGTGACTTGATTGTGAAAGCGTTTGAACTGATAAGGATTGGATTTTAAGACTTTAAACTCCATTAATAAAACCATGCATGTTTATCTTTTGAAAACAATTTAATGTCAAATAACTTTTTAATTTAATTGAAATCATTCTCCCTCAATCAATGACGAGGTTGTTGATTGAGAGATAGATTTTGACAAATAAGTCCCGATGATTATCAAAAATAGAGATTGAGTTATTTTTCAAAGCATTTAGTTTTCAAGCAGATAGGAGTTTATAGAATCGAGCATAAGATTTGAAAACTTGGTAAAACATGGCTCGTTCTTTCTTTAAAACCGGTTATTGCCTCAAGATGACAATAAACCATTTTCGCTTTCCCCCAATTTTTTTTTTTTTTTTTTTTTTTTTTTTTTTCGAACAACATCTAAGGTCCCGTGTCATTCTTTGAATGACAGCACAAAGACTGTAGATATTTTCGAACCGAAAAAAAAAACATGACAAAAATGACAATATTTTTTGAAGAATTTTCGAATTTTTCAGATTTTTATGGATTTTGAAAGTTTTATAATTTTCTATTTTGTTTTTCGAATAATTATTTACAAGAGATAGATGAAGAAAGACCTTTCCTCGCCTTCTTCCCGAAGACGTTTGAGAGTTTCGTTGAAGGCTTTTCAAACCAAGACGTGGAAGAATAAACTCAAAACGTTCTCTAGGAAGAGCTTTGGTGAAGATGTCCGCTAACCGATATTCGGACCTCACAAAATATAGTTCCACCACACCTTTTTCCACTTGTTCTCGATGAAATGATGTCGAATGTCGATATGCTTTGCTCTTGAGTGTTGAACGTTGTTGCATGAGAGAGCAATAGCACTTTTATTATCACAAGACAGAGGATTTTGTTGAATTCAAAGCCATAGTCGATAATTGAGATCTCATCCATAAGATTTGAGCACAACAAGATGACATGGCTATGTATTCACCTCTGTAGAGGAAATAAAGTACTCATTTGCTTCTTTGAAGACCACTCACAAGCTTATCACCCAAAACCGAGCACCTCCGCACGCGTTTCTTGACGCAGTATCTTGACAACTGCATGATCGGCATCTGATAGGCCGTTAGTGACATACCGGTGTCCTTCTGTACCATAGTCCCATATTGATGGTTCCTTGAGATACCGAAGACCCGTTTAATCGCTTCAAGGTGCTTTTTAGTAGGCTTAGCCCGGTATCTAGCACACATGCACACAGAGAACAAGATGTCTGGTCTACTTGTCATGAGGTACATCGTGGATCCAATCATACTACGATATTTCGTTTGGTCAATCATGATCCCCGAGTGGTCCTCATCTGGTTTGGTTCGATCAATCATGGGGTGTCGATGGTCACTTGAATCAAATCCAAATTTCTTTAAAATCTCATTGCATATTTAGATTGATTTATGAAAATGCCTCCGGACTTTGTGAAATTTGTAATCCCAAGAAAATGACATTTGTCCCATCATTGACATTTGAAACTTTGAACTCATTTCATTAGAAAAGCGATCACATTCCATTGGGTCACGAGGCAAAAATAATATCATCAACATAAATTTGAACATGAGTTAAATGTTTGCCTCGACTTCGGTGAACAATGTAGGATCAATCGCTCCTTTGTTTGAATCCGGTTGATAGAAGAAACTTTGACAAAGGTATCATACCATGCCCTTGAGCTTGCTTTAAACCGTAAAGAGCCTTCTTCAAACGATAAACGTGAGTAGGATGCTCTTGATTCACAAATCCTTCGGTTGGTCGACATAGACGACTTCTTTGAGATCTCCGCTCGTAAATGTTGTCTTTACATCCATTTGATACACCACCATGTTCTTACTTGCGATTTGCGGAAAGATTCTCGATTGCCTCGATTCGAGCCACCGGAGCAAAAGATTCTTCAAAGTCTATACCTCCTCTTGACGATATCCTTTAGCAACTAATCGAGCCTTGTTCTTCAACACATCACCATGCTCATCAAGTTTTACTTTGAAGATCCATTTTAGAGCTATAATCATAGACAACCCGGAGCAGTACTAACTCCCATACATCAAGACGATCAAACTCATGAATTTCATCTTGTATAGCATTGAACCAACTATCTTCATTCATAGCGCTTTAACATCTTTTGGTTCGATCTTAGATAGTACGGAGTTGAAGAAGCACCATAAGGCATCGGTTCGAGTTGCTTCGGGTTGATACAGACGAGAGGATTTCTAATGATGTTGTCTAATGGATGATCGTGAGTCCATTTTCCGAGGTGTTCATGTGGCATTTGTTGAGGAACCGAGGTAGCCGAGTCGATGTCTCCTAAAGAAGATGGTTCGATGATGATTCGTGAGTAGCAAATATGTTTTCAAATGGAGCATCTTCGTGAGTCGCAGGGATTAACTTCATCATTGATGCGTAAACATTTCCATGATGTACATTTGAAGAATGATGATTTGTTGATGAGGCAAGGATCGAGAACATGTGCTTCTTGACTTACGATATTGAGATCGATGAATTGACTTCATTCAATCGGAATATGAGCATCCTCTCGTTGTAGGAATCAAGACCTCATTTGTAGTAGACTCATACAGCCATCAAACATGGATCAAACAATTTCTTTACATCATCTTCGATGGAGGTACATATGGAGTTTCTTGAGAGGAGTTTGGAACAAGGGATGAACCAATAGGACTGTTTTGAAGTCTGGGTCCCGAAATGGAGTGTCCAGAGCCATTTGACCGGCCACTCATCAAACGTAACGTGAATTGTTTCCATGATATTTCGGTTCTTTTGTTGTAGATTCGGTATCCCTTTTGTTTGGTGCATATCCTACAAATACTCCAATGTCGCCTTTAGCTCTAAGTTTGCCCAAGTCTTGACCTCATTAGTTGGATAGCACAAGGCACCAAACACACGAAGGAAAGATAGATTGGGTTTCGTTGTGGACAAGTTCATATGGAGTTTTTCCATGAATGGTGTGAATCGTGGAACGATTTTGTGTGTAACATGCAATGGCAATTGCTTGAAATTTCGAGAAACATTGGAACCTTTGAGTAAATCAAAGATTGTTCTAGTAGCTTCAACAAGAGTACGATTTCGCCTTTCAACTACACCGCTCGCTGAGGGGTTCGTGGAACACTTCTTTGATGGTCGATTCCAACGCTTTCATAGAATTCACTAAGTTGTTTGTTGACAAACCGGCCCATTGTCTGCTCGATAATTCGGCGCTTTGTTTAGTCTAACTGCACTGTTTGATGAGTTTGATGATGATATCGAGTTTCATCCTTTGTCCTTAAGAACTTGACCTGTGAATCGAATAGTCATCAACCACAACTAACACATATTTCTTTCCAAAGATATTTTGCACCCTCATTGGTCCACATAAATCCATATGAATCATATGAAGAACTTCGTGATGAGTTAGTAGGTTTGGGTTTATGGGCATACTTCTTGCTTTTTCCCAATTGACATGCCGAACAAAGATGATCCTTTTCATACTTTAGTCTAGGTAAACCTACAACTAAGTCCTTTCGGAAAGATCGCTGATGGTGCCGGTTCAAGTGATTGAGACGACGATGCCATAACCATGACTTTGTCTTTGAAGCCTTTGATAACAAGCAGATTGGTGAAGTTCTCATCATGTCATCGATAGAGATGGTGTAAAGGTTTGAGCCACGAGTTCCTTTCAACAGTTCCTTACCATTAAGATCTCTAACGAAGGTGTATGTTTTCGAAGGCTACTTCTAGATCGTAATCACGTAATTGACCCACGAGAGAATGATTATGACCTAAACCTTCCACATAATATACTCGGAGATGACACTATCACCAACAACATAATCTCCATAACCCATAATAGCACCGAAATGATCATTACCAAATCTAATATACCCGATGAATTTGCTCACGGTTCATGAGCGTGACCGGTCTCAAATCATATGCTTGAACAACTGAGTCCGTACCACGTAACGATTTGAACGATCCGCAGCTGAACATGCATAAGAATGGATAATCGGATAATTGGGATCCCCATGCAAGAATGGGTTCCATTTGGTTAGTAGCAAGTTGGAACACCCACATCGTAAATAGAAGCATTCACATCGACGGTGAGGTAATGGAATCATTGTGAGTAGATGCAATACTAGTGTCTCAGATAGCCTGCTTACGATGTGACCACTTCTTAAGGAATAGTTCTACCAAGAGGCATCCATTTTCTAGTGGGCATTATCGATTGGCCTTATGACCAACGGTATCCAATAAAAACCTATTCTCATGAATGTTCTTCCCGTGGGTTTCATTGTTTTCTAGCTTTCTTCGCTTTTGCCTTTTAGTCTTTTTAGCATGAATTTTAGCATTAACAATATTAATCGACAATTAACATCATTAGGCAAAACATTGACATCACATCCATGATTAGAAATGAATTCAAGCAAACATCGGTACAAGTTTTGCAAATAGTATCGAATTGAATTAATTACAAGACGCCTATGGTCGATACTAGAATCAACACGATTCGCTTTATTCGATTCAAACTTAAGGTTCCTAGATTGTTCTTCACTTTCTTCCAAAGGCACATTCTTAGCTTGAGAGGTCCTATCATTCCTTGTATTGTCTTGAGACTTTGACCGCTCCGCTTAATGTCACCGATTACTCTATAGAGGAATGGGAACATTAGTTGGCTTAACTACTCTTTGCATCACCGCTTAGATGTACCGATCCGAACTACATGCAGTGCACTAAGGTTCACTTTCTTAAAACTAGAGGTACTGTGATTTGTACTCCTAGAAGGCACACTTGAGTTCTCTTTCTTAGCATCGATGATCCGAATCGAAATGCTTAAAGGCCCACTACTGTTCACTTTCAAAACATTGGGAATCGAATGCGTATCATACTTAGCTTTAGGCATTGAGCATGGAATCAAAGGATTAACTCTCTCACCTAATGACTTTGGGCATATTGTGATCAAGCATTCTAAGATTTCTTGAGATCGTTTGGCATATAAGCAAGCATGTCCAATTGCATTATCATGAGGTTTCTCTAGCTTATCCTCTTCAACAATCTCACGCAGACATTCTAGGCAATCCTTAAGGGATGAGAAGTATGTTTGAATGGCAAGTTTGTTGTTCCTTAGATGAGGGGACATATGTCACGATAAAGCATATTTATTACTAGAGCGAACCTTAGATACAACATTCTCCTCATTGATCATTGGAATTTTCCCTTTACCGACTCTTCGATTCTCAATTTCCTTTTGCAATGAAGTTATTTGTTCGTTGTTTTTGTTACGAGTGACTTTAATTGATTCAAACAACTCATTGAAATGACGTTTAACCTTTTCATTTTCTTCCGTAAAACTTTCGCTTTCCTTTTGTAAAGCATTTACTAGGTTTTGAAGATGAAACGTTTGAGAATTCGAGAATCTAAAGAAGGAGGCATTTGGGAGCTTGTCATATTGTTCGCTTGGCCCTTTAATTGAGAGATTTGGGCTTTCAACTTTCGATCGTGTTGCATCGAGCTTGAATCATTCATCACGCTTGTTAATTTGAAAACCGCATCAAACTCGGAGCATCCGAAGATGTCTTGATATTTGAAGTTTTGACATTTTCTTTGAGATGTTGATATTTTAGTTGTAAATTAAAATACTCAACTTCTAGTTTAGAAAAATGTTTAACCAAAGTGTCGTGATCATCCGCCTCAATTTTCTCGCTTAGTTTAGAATTAGTTTTTTCAAGCTCAATGACACGATCATGGGAGACTTTCAGGCCACAGATAATTCATGAAATTTGGAAGCATTAATAGAGCAATTTGAGCGTTGAAAAACACATCTTGAGCAACACATTCAAGAATAAGATTCTCATTTAATGTATGCAAGTTCTTTCTCTCAATCTCATTATATTTTAGTGCACGCTCATAATCACTAACTTCAAAGAACCATTGCATCAAATTCCTTTTCCATACCCTTAATATCGCCTTCTACCCCTTTTAAGACTCTCAAAGTGATCTTTTAGAAGTTTAAAGAAAGGCATGACCTCGCTTAAATAACATTCTTTCATTTGTTCAAAACCTCTTTCACCTTCGCTTATACCAGTGGGAGTGATCCTTTTCTTGCAAGTTTTCTCAAAATCAACAAATAGTTGGAATATAACGTATTGGCTAATTAATGTCTTGCTTTTAGTGGCAATTGTTCTAGGTACAAGATGCATAGGTGTATTAGGAGGATACACAGTTGCTTCAGGCATTTTCCAAGGGAGGGTTTGTTTCAACAATATTTTCGACTTTCGCTTATCTAAATCCATTTTCCGAAAACTTGTTCGGAGTCAACAAAGTCTCGAGGCTTAAACTTGTTTAATGCAATCCAGCTTTTCCTTCTTATAATCATGAGGAGTGATATTTATGTTTTTTCTTTGTATTTGGGATCATTTTGTTTCTTATTCATCTTTTCCTAGTGATTTCGTTTGATTTCTTATCTTCCTCGGTGCATTCAACGCAACTAGGATTCTGCCTAGGCTTAAGGATTTCATTTCCATCATAAAGCACCTTATGAGCATTTCTAGCCTTTTAATTACCTCGATTCGGTTCCTCAACCAGGGGAATGCTATGCTTATCGCTTAAGACACGATGTTTGGTGACCATGTGAGCGATCGAATGGTGTTTCCTTGTATGTACAACTTGTTTTCTAGTTTGTTTTTCAAAGTTTTCGATTAGAAAATCTCTCAAGAGTTTTGATTCCTTTGCTCTAAATTCTTGCTTAAGCATTTTCACATTTCTTGAAGTTCTTGTTTTTGTTTAATGTTTTAGAAAGTTTTTCTTGCAAGGAATTTAATTCTTGTTTCAATACTTCTTCTCTAAACTTACTTTTTCTCGATTACTATACATACTTGGACATCCATTTCCTTCACGAGTGGTCAACTCAAATTTTGCACGTTGTTCATAAATAGCTACACGCCCCTTATAGGCATTTAGTTCGAAATTATGGAATCATCGAGCACATGCGGTGTATTCATCAAAGACATAGTCATTGTTGATCGCGAAGATGCATCACTTGGTACAACTTCACTTTCACTTTGTTTCACGATTGATCGTATGGGACAATATTGATATTACCCATATTTTCAATATTTGATTCAAAAGTTTCAGCTTGGTTGTACTTTGTCATGCATCCGTTGCACATCAAGATCATCATATAGTTTTAATACCTCGTAGATGAGTTTGTCCTTGGATGTGCCACTTGTGGTGAGGAAGAGATCTTGGGAGAAACCATTGGAGAGATGCTAGCCATAAATATTGTGTGTGTAGTAGGTCCATCATCTACATCGTAGTCGTAAGCATCACAATCGGCGACTTGAAAGGCATTCGATGATTGTGACCTATCTCCGAATAAATTGCTCATCATCTCTCGCATCATAGGTCTTTGCATTGCCTCGACAAGAAGAAACAAGAATTCCTCTTCATCCAACGCACACCATTGTCCCGAGCTTGTGCGGCCAACATCTTATCTCTCAAGTAATCGGCGTTCGAGGACGCTTTGGAGATGTGCAGCCTTGCAATGTGTCCTTCATCACCACAGCTTGTAGCATTTGATTGGCTTAGGTTGACCTTGGTTACCATTTCTTCCTCGATTCGGTTTCCAACATAACCTCTCCCGACTCCACCTCTTCCCCGATCATACTGTCTTTCCGAATCGGTTGCACCACGATCCTTCCATCTTTAACGATGGCTTGATTATGTGGGTTAGATGCGATTCAAGGTTGTTGTTGGTTTGTGGGAGAGAATTCATGTTTTGACTAATGAGTAGAGCTAGTTGATTAACAATGTTATCCACGCGTGCATCGAAGACGCCTTGTTTGAACATAGGATCTGGAATGAGTTTGTGATTACCATTACCCAAGGGTATGACTTGTGATGCTTTGGTTGTGATTCCAATGTTTGAGTAGAAAGTCATTGAGTCATTAGACGAACTTGTCTCTCCTGGTTGGTTTTGAACCGATTGAGAATCAATTTTTCAAACATGGCATGTCTCTCATTCGAAGGAGGAAGGCATAGAGTTGCTCATAGTTTGTGTTCTTCAATCCTTTAGTAAGCTTCACAATGGTAACAAACTTGTGCCATTCGGGATTCATGTTGTTCACAAATTTTGAATTCAACCGAATGTTAGGCATAGTCATTCGATGTTCCTCATGTCATTAACTAACTTATGAAATCTCACATAGTACTCATAGACACTCTCATCGGGTTTCATCTTGAAGTGCTCAAATTAAATCATAGAGTTGTGATTCTCTGTCTTCCATGGTTAGTTCTCAACACGAGAGAAGCATCTTAACATTATCCCAAACGACCTTTGCATCGGTGTTATGATTGATCGCCTTGTAGATGTCTTTAGGAAGACCTTGAAGAACAATGTTTGAAGCCACGATATCGCATCGAATCTCTTTTTCTCCTTATCATCAAGCTCATCATACATCTTAGGTCCATCCATTCCGTAAACAGAGTACCATCTTCATTAGTATCAAGTATGTCTCTAGTCGTCTCAACCCGATATGGTCCTTCATCAATGGATTTGAGAATGTTGACACCATTTTCCTTTCCAAGGCAAGACAATCGGATTCGTTGAGCCCAAGAATCGTAGTCGGCCTCATCCAAAGCATGGGAGGAGTATCGAGCCACCGCTTGTACATCCTCGACAACGATGGAGATGATGAGTAGGGACGTTGGTAGACATGTTAACAGATTATACGGGATTTTATAACTCAATGATTAAACCGAAATAGATTCTTTCACGGATTTTACTAAATCAAGAGAAAACCGTAAGCAATCACTCAAGTCGCTAGATGATAAAGCTCTAAGTCGCTAGAAACAAATCCACTAAGTCGCTACCACTTAATTCGCTAGATGTACCAAGTCGCTAGAATCCCAAGTCGCTAACCGAAAAACAAGTCGCTAAGTAGTAACTCGCTACGGACCAAGTCGCTAACCAAATTTTGGCGACAATTGCTACACAAGTCGCTAGAAACACAAGTCGCTAAAGAGCAACTCACATCGACCAAGTCGCTACTACAAGTCGCTACCCGTAGTGGAGAGTCCACTACTTGTCCTTTAACTCGCTAGCTCTAACTCGCTAGCTTTTAACACCGTAAGTCGCTACAAAATAATGAAGCAAGTCGCTATGAAGAAAGATTATCCGTGAACTAACTCGCTACCATGAAAACCATATAAACATCACTTTTCAATCCAAAACAACCCAACCAAGATGATTCAAGCTTCCCAAATGAAAACCTAAACACTTATGATGATTCTAAACACAAAAGTACCAACAAAATTCAAACTTTAACACAAGAAATCAACCAAATGATGCAAAACCACTAAACTTTTCAAACTCAAAACCACCTAAAACCACCATAAATCCAAAGATGTGCAAGATATGATCTAACCATGGCTCTTGATACCAATTGTAAGATATAACTTTTCACATACACATCAAACCATAACACAAGGTGGCGTATAAGATGGAATTCTAGAGAGAAAGTTAGAGGTTTAGGGAACTTAGTGAGAGAAAGTGAAAGATATTATTATGAGCTCCAACTCTCTACCTGGGAGGTAGAGTATTTATAGTCTTACACAAATCGCCACACTTTGGGCATGGATCGGGCATACAAATGGGTAAAGACCGTCCGTCCTCCACGGTGTTACATAACTAAATTACTACTTAACTTAAAAGAACTACGACTACGAGCTTTCTAACGATTACATATACTTGAGGTGACCGACTCTTTAATACTGGGAATTTCTAATTCCTAACAGCTTCAGACTGAATATCAAAAGTACTTAAAGGTTTAGCATTAGTTACAACACTTTTTCCATTACATTTGTCAGACGCAATATCTAAAGTGGGTGCAACTTGAGTCTTATTCAAAGTCCTAGGGTGTTCTTCTACTTCAACATTCTTTATTGATCTTTTCTTAGGTCGCAACTTCCTATTCTTCCTTGTATTGCTCCTAGGTCGTGAAGTGCGACGCTTGGAAAAGAGGCAACTATTCTGTTTCGATGAGGAAGCACATTAGTATCTTGTGTTTTTGTCGGTAGGCAATGCGGGATCACGTTTGCTAAGTGTTACAGTGCAATTTTCTTAATGATGCTAGGTGAACTTGTTCATACTTTCCTAACATCTCCTTAACTTAATGATAGTGTGCACCAAATCTTGATTTTCGTAATCTAAGATTTCGAGAAAAATTCATGACTTCTTTAGTGTGTGCAAGATAATGATCAAGTTCGTTTGATGCTTCATTACGAGTCTGTTTGAGTAAATCAAATATGACACCATATTCCTTTTAACTTTTGCAAGTTCTTGTTCATATTTTGAAATTTGACATTTCAAGGACACGTTTTGATCATCCAGCTTGCTCAATTTTAGGATCAAAGATTTTGAGTGCAACCGAGTGATTTTGTTTTGCAAAGAAAGTTCACGATTTTGACAATCTTTTGACACCATTGAAGATGACGTTTTGAATTTGAAAGCTCGTTTAACAATCGCTCATTTTTAAGTTTTAAAGATTCAACTGTGCACATTATCGATTATTCTCAACAATATCAACAGTAATCGTTCGAGAGATATGATCGATGTATATGCAATGATTGTAATAAAACAAGATTATTGATATCGGACAGATAACATCTTCCAAGAGTCGATCAACATCTTTTCTCAACAATTTCTTTTACGTTTAGTATTTGAAATCGATTTTTCGGTTTTCTCGAAAACTGCTTTCATGAGACCAAGTTCCTTGTGAAAATCCTTTCCCAATATAGTGCACAAGTTTTCAAATTTTTGACATGGGGTAAAATTCTTTTCTGAAGAATATCTCTTTGTTCTCGCGCCATTGGCGATTGAAAATGTTCAACTTTTATTTCAGAATGAAATTCAATCTCACGTTCCAAAATTTTGAGGTCAGATAAGAAAGTGTCAAAATATTTGATAACGCGACAACTTTCGGCTTTTGTTTTAACTTCACTAAGTGAAGGTAAATGACCATTAATTTGTGCACCATTGTGTTGGGGACGAACTTCAGAAACTGGGGTGATAACCAAAGGTTTGTTTGAAGTATCTTGTTGTGTGACAAAAGTTACGGCTTTTGAATAGTTAAATGGTTTGTAATAAACGACATTTTCCATTTTTGACCGACTCGCCATCCGCATCTAATTCCTCCATGCGATTATATTCAACAACGGTCATAATTGAATCATCAATTCTATGTTCGCATTGTAAACTTCGTGGATTTGGTTTGAATGCTCGCTTGAAAACTTAGGTTTGTAATCGCAAGTATTGGTCCATATCCATTTGGATTTGGTTTAAAAGTAAACTTTTGAATAGTTGTGATTGACTCACCATGTTTATAAACAACATTTGAAACTCTTTGATTTTGTGTTGTAAGTCGACAATTTCTTCAAGATAGTTATCTATTCGCTTTGTGGAATGCTTTTGTATTCGAGAACTGCTTTTGACAAGTTAACAACTCACCTTGGCTTTTGAGTTTCCAAAGTAAGAGCGTTAATTTGTTGTTTATGTTCATGTTTCAGTTGTTCTATTTGAGACAACAAAGCATTCTTGGATGCGGCTAGATCACGTATCTATCGTTCTAATGATTTTTCGTTTTGATGAGATTTAGAAAAAGCGACTTCAAAACCTTGTTCACGTTTTTGTTGAGTTTTAAAAATGTCGATTTGTCTAATTAAGCATTCATTATCCCTAATTAATAGTGTATTTTTTCTTTTAATTGCTTGCAAATTTCCAAACGAGATTCTTGGTCTTTAATTAAGGTCAGGAGCTCAATTTTTCTATTAGACAAAAGCTCATCTTGTTCAACGTGAGTCTCAACATGATCATTATTTAGATCCTCAAATATAACCACGGAGTCAACTTGATTATCAATATTAACCATAAGGTTATCTTGATCGTCAAATATAACTACGGGATCTATTTGATAATCATCGGAATGAGATGTGGATGGCTCATGTTGAACACTCGATCCTTGTCGGATGGAGAAATTGGCGGAGATATCGATCGATGATGAGTATATTTTTCCGGTACCGAGACAAGCCATCAATGTCATACACCGGGCTGTATCACTCATCCAGAGCTTGCATTTGTGCCATCAACATCACTGCTGCATTAGCCCGCAAGTCCTCCATATCATCATCGAATCTGCATCTTCCATAAAGCTCGCTCCTTGTTGGTAAGAGTTCCACCACTTCATCCTTGATAGCCAAGAGCAACGCCTCTTTGTGATAAGCATCGCCTCTTGTCCTCGGCTTAGGACATACATTAGCCGAGATGACCCTTCTCATTACGCTTATAACAACGAAGACCATTAACCTCATTCGAGCATTTCCTGTTCAACCACTTGAGCCCTTTGTTGTTGCGGAGCACCCATGTTATTCCTTCCCATAGCATTAAACCCTTGACCACCTCCCATCGGACGACCATAACCACGATTCTCGAACTTCAACGCGTCCATTGTTCACAACAACCTAATTCCTTGTGTTTGATGAGAACGAATGCGATTGTTGGATTTGTTTGTATACCGACCAAGGCTTTAGCAATCATGAAAATCCTTGTTGCAATTCATCGAAAGCATCGGAGTCCTCATCGCCTTCACCGTAAAGTGCTTGAGCATTGTTGTTGTTGTGTGGAACCAATTGAGTTTGTTGAGGTTGTTCTTTGTGACGGATCATATGGTGTGATGGTTGCAGATTGGTTGAGGACCGGGTTGAGGAGTCGTTTGAGGAGGAAAACTAGTTTGAGCCCACAAAGCAAGTTGTTGATTGTTCGGAAGTGATCGTGAAGCCGGAGTCCATGGATAGTCCTTTCTTTGTCAACTTATTTTTGGTGAGGCTTCAGATAGTCATACAACAATCCGTATGTAGCATGATGAAGATTCTTTGCTTGACGGAGAAAAATGACATACTTCTCCCATTCCGACCAAGACTACTTAGGAACTTAGTGTTGTCGACAATTAGTGGCATGATGATGTTGTGTTTGTCCAAATCATTAATGATATCCAAAAGCGATGATGATATGACTCTAATGTCTCTCCGGTTCAATCATGAAGTGTTCATAAGCCAAGTAGATTTTGGATTCCATGTCTTCCCGATTGAGTGTTGTGCCTTCTATAAGAAGATGAATATGTTCCCACATTGCTTTTGGCCTTTTGAGCATCAACACTTGAAGGATTGGATTGGGTAATCCTAAAAGGATGTATTGCATTGCTAGTTCTTCGACTTCAAAATGTAGAAGTTCATCAACTGTGAGGTCCGAGATAGTTGCAATGTTGGTGACAAGATCTCTTGGTGGATTGGCATCCGGATCTGCAGGTGTGACAACAACGAGAGGCATCCGAAATGGACCTTCCATAATGACCTTCTTTAAGAACTTTCCATGTGGCTTCTTTAGATCACAAAACCTAAAGAACTTTATCACCCATTGATCATAATTTCGGAGTGAGCATTGAGGTCTATCAAGTGAGCCGCCTTCATGAATTGATTATTGGCTACTTAAGGCTTCACATCTTGCCAAACCATGTCGGTTCCTTCATAGTACTCTGGATGGATGTTGATTGTAGAAGTTTGTGTAAGGTTGTACTTGAAGACTAGGTGGTGGTTGAACCATTTGTGGTGGAATTGCTCTAGTTGTGGAGTATGTTGTTGATTAAATTGTTGTTGATAAATTTGTTGTTGTTGATTAAATTGTTGATGTTGTGGACTTAGTTGTTGTTGTTGTTGTTGATTATAAGTGTAAGGAAAATAGCTAGAGTATGGTGGTTGTGACATGTTGAAAACTTGTGTTGTTAAATGGATCTTTGTAGTCGAATGAAATGTTGTTGATGAAGTATCCTTAGGCGGAGAAACCAAGTGTAGGCAAAGTAACACTTAAGCGTAAAAACACCAAACTTACACGTAAACGTGATAGTTACGCGTAGGATTAGCTTACGCGTAAGAATTGAGAAATACTAAAGTTATGCATAAACTGAAAGTTAAGCGTAGAAAACTTAGGCGTAGGATTAGCTTATGCGTAAGACATAGCTTAGGCGTAAGAAAAATCTTATGCGTAATGAGTTCTACGACAAGTTTGAGCTTATGCGTAAGATTAGGGTTTTGCCCAAAGATCTTTTACACTATCACAAAGGCAAAGTATATCCAAAGTCGAAGTGTTTTCAGGCTTATCCAAGCAAGAAAACACCGAGTAAACCACTGGCGAAGATCGATCCAAGGAAAAGTTACGCGTAAAATAGGGTTTTGCTACGCGTAAAACTTGACCAAAATGATTTACGCAATGATGTTTTCTAAACCGATTTTTGTGATGAAACGACTTCAATATCACCAAAATAACACAAAAGTATGAAACTTGATGATCCAAAACTTCTAAACACCTTATGCGTAGAAATAAACCCACGCTTAAAACCAAGCTTAAAAACAATGATCCACACGTAAAGTTTGAAACGTTTTTCCAAAAACAGATATTTTAACACCTAAAAACGTTGAAAGTACAAGAATCTTGGATTAAAAAGTGAAAAAAATAAGTTTTTAGCGTGACAAAGTAAGAAACGATTTTACGCGTAAGACCACAAAACTAACTTCAAAAACAAAAGATGTTCACCCAACTATTTGGCGAATGATACCACTGTTAGGTTCCCATATTAGTAACACAAGCATCAATATAAGAAATAGAGAAGAGAGTGATCGGATGAACACGGTATACACTTATGCGTAAGATGTAAAGAAAGGTTTATGCTTAGGATAAATGTAAAAGTGAACAACCAACCTTCAATAGAATGTTTACAAGAGGTATTTATAGGGCAAGGAGCTAGGGCAACACATCTAGACTCCTTCCCTTCTTATGGGCTTGGGCCAAGGCTTATGGGCCTTTTACATAAGCCTTAGCTTAATAACAAACATAAAGGCCATATTAAGCTAACTATTACATATGAATCACTAACACTTGAACTAAGGTTTAGGAGTGATTCCAACAAACATGAAGAAAATGACAAGGTCAAGAAAACAAGGCTATTTCAGAAGCTTGACTGCGTCCCAACATCAAGGGCGACGCCGTCGCCTACATGGTGTCCCAAAAACTCTCAAGCGACGGCTCAGAACATATTCTGGTCTTAACAAGGGACGGCGTCACGCCTTATTTTAGAAGGTCGTCACTCTTTTATTCTACACCAGACGACCAAGACGTTCCCCAAACGACGTCCAAGAGCAACTCAGACGGCATCACTACTTCCTACCCGACGCCATCCCACTAATGACTTGGCAAAGAAGAAATCCTAATGACGGCGATTAAACGGCGTCACCATTAAAAGGCAACGCCGTCGCGAATGTAAAATCAATATATAGACCTCGAATTTTCTGTACTTGGTGTGCATTATGTTGGAGAGCAAACCTTAGTTCGTTTGAGGTCCGACTTGGACATTATTTTAGGGTTCCAAACCCTCTTTTACACTTAAAGATAAGTTTGTTTATCCAATCTATCACCATGTTTCATCTATGTTTGATTGTTTGTTTGTGTTCTTGCTTATCTATAATGAGTAACTAAATGAATTTGCATTTGCTTAGATCCATTGAAACCTAGTTATTGATTATTGTTAGGTTGTCTCTTGTTCTAATTGGTAGACGCTAGAATAAGGAAAACTGGCTTCTTCTTTAATTGTTGCGAGCTTGAACGTCCTAAATAGCAAAAAGCCTTAGAGTGCACTTTAGGCTCTCATTGTGTTTATTGCGTGAGTTGTAGCTTAAGGATAATAGGATATTCGGGGGAGATACTTCGGTACTTGGCGATCCTGGGTGTTTTAGAGGAGAGTTACGATTCATAGAATTGGGGAATTAGGTACCACCCTATGACTAACACGGAATACAACACATCAATTAGGATAAGGATGTGACAACTCAACCGACCAATAAAGATAACTAGGGAGTAAGAAAATTTAAGTGAACACGTTTTTAGTTTTCATAAGGACACACTCATACGATCCATAGCTTTTTACCTTTATTTAGTTTTAATTATTTTTAATTTAAATTGTTAAGTAGTTTATTTGGTAAATTATCAAACCCCCACTTTCAAACCTCGATATTTTAATTGCTTTCATAAAAAACATAAAATACTAAAAAGAATCATCCTCACTTCACCTTTTCGTCATACATCTCTACTAGCATCTCTTTTCCTCTAGAGAACGATCAACCCCTGGGCTTGCCCATACTACACTGCAACGATAAGGTACACTGCCTAGTGGGTTGTAAAGCTTGCTCGCGAAAAAGGAAGTCTTTCGACCCCGAACCACGCATCAAGTTTTTGGCGCCGCTGCTGGGAATAGAATAGCTAGTTAGGTTTCTATCTCGATTAGGTTTACTCGTTTGATTCCTATCAAGTGAGATTTTTTCTTTTTTTTATTAGCTTTCTTGTAGTCTATCCCCCTTCTTCGTGTCTTTGTTCATAACCTTGTCACTTTTCATCATGGAAGGTGATAATCTACCCATCAACAATAATCCACCACCACAAGACCCGCCAAGAGGCCGTACTCTTGGTGAATACTCTAGACTGAGCAATCAAGGCTCTAGGAATGCCATTGAGCTTCTCGCTTAAATTACGGCCCTGCGATCCGACACCATTCGGTTGGTGAAAAATGAATGTGCATTCCATAGATTTCGTTCCAAAGATCTTAATCAGCATCTCAAAGATTTCCTAAAAATTGTTGATTCAATTGACCTTGATGCTACCACTCGGGAGACTATGCGATTGCGTCTCTTTCAATTCTCTCTACAGGACCAAGCTAGTAATTGGCTTGATCGTCTTCCCGTGGGATCCATCTCAAGTTGGGATGATCTCACTACCCGTTTTCTCGCCCAGTTTTTCCCACCGGGGAGAACCACTAAGCTTAGGAATGATATCTTAATGTTCCAACAACGTCAAGGTGAAACCCTTTATAAGGCGTGAACTCGATTCAATGACTTAATACACAAAGTCCCTCACCGCGACATTGATGTCTGGCTCCTAGTCTAATTTTTCTATGATCATGTCAATTTCCTCACAAGGCGATCCATCGACCGAGCGGCCGGTTGCAGACTCAGTAAACTCAATGCGGAAGATTCATGGAATGTCATAGAAGAGCTCGCCTATCAGTCGTATGAAAATTGAAATGATTCTCATGAGACTCCTGATAATATGGTTAAGGCAATATATGTACCTTGTAGTTCTTCTAACATTTTCAAAAAACAACTTTGTGCTCTTGAGGAACGGATCAATTATTTAGTTGAATGACAAAAGAAAGTGCCCGGACCAATTTTTTTCAACTCCTCAATTACCGGTCAACTTCACTACCTCAACTGGTAACCCAACACCCCTCTCTGAATCGCCTAGTCGCGAGAGAAACCCCGCTTCCCTAAAATGCTTTCGCTCTTCTTCACCACAACCACTTTCACCTAGCTTCAAAACCCAAATGACAGAATATATGGCGGCTTATTCGGAGAGGTTAGCAAAATTCGAGGAGGAAGTTTATAAACAAAGAGAAGAAATGCAGGAGAAGATGACAAAGATGATGAACTTCGTGAAGGAATACACTAAGATGAAAGCTCCCGAGAAGGTGTTTGTAAGAAAAGATGACCACACTACCCTCACTGTGTTTGTTAACGCCATTTCCCTTGTTCGTAATGATGAGACCGCAAAACAAACTAGTGTTAAGGAGGGATTAGTTGAGAATAAAGATACGGGGACTAAAGAGAATATCACGAATTGTAATGGTAATGGCAAAGTTAAGGAAATAGATAAACCTAAGACTTTAGGGCACTACCTTAAACATGAAGTCAATAAGAAAACCATTGTTAACCTAGTGAACAATTTTAGGTACAATGATGCTCTTAGGAAGACATTCTTAGATGAAATAAAGGAGGATGAGTATGATACTATGCCTATGGGACCTTTGTGCGAAGAAATTCTCAAGAAACCAAGAGCTAAGAAACAGAGATCTGCGGGAACTTTATAATATCGTGTAGCATTGGTGACTTAGAAGATATAAAGGCCTTAGTGACCAAGGATCCGATGTAAGCATAATACCATTACTAATCTATAATAATTGACTAAGGAGAAACCAACCAAGAATAACCTTAGACTTTTCTTAGCCAATCATTCATATGTTTACCCTTTGGGAATAGTAGAGATGTGTTGATTGAAGTTGCAAGTGGCATCTATCCGGTGGATTTTGCGATTGTGGATATTGAGGAAGATGAACACATGCCTCTTATTCTTGGAACACCTTTCTTAGCCACCGCCAAAGCAACAATCAAATGCGGTGAGGGTGTTATGATACTTAAAAGTGGTAAAAGCAAAGTTAGGATACCTATAGTTCCAAGACATCCTATGAAGTTTAAGGAGAAGATACGGGATGATCATGACTCACAAGTTCACAATAGCATTGTTAGAAGAAAAATCGTTAAATGAGAGGAGAAGATTAGGGAATACAAAGATAAGGAGATTGAATTAGAAGAGTGGAAACATGATAAACACATAATAGGGCATAACTACGCCACAGAAAGATCCTACCGGAATCATCATGAGGGAAATGATGATAATGGGATAAAAAGGCATGACCAATGAGTCAAGAGTCCTAAAGAGTTTGCGAATGGAGACAATGTGCTCTTGTTTAATTCGAGATTAATAGTACCCCCAGGAAAACGTAAGTCGAAGTGGTGCGACCCCTTTACGGTAAAAGGGAAAAAAGAGATGGAACCGTTGTGTTGCTTGACAACGGTGGAAGAGAATTCACGGTAAACGGACGACATGTGAAGCATTACCAAATCAATAATAATGACTTAATTAATAAGGAAGATATTATTTTGGATAATGAAGTCACGTAGTGGTATGGTTTCGAGTCTAACTACAAGACTCATAAATAAAGAAAAGCACTTTTTGGGAGGCAACCCATGTTTATTTGTTTGCTTGTTTGTTTTTCATTTTTATTTGTGTGTTTTATATATCTTTTTAATTATTGGTTAATTCTCATATTTATATTATTTTGTGAAAATGCTTTATTTTATTTTTAACTTCGTCTTAATTGGATATAAATGTATTTTACAAAAAGATAGGTGTAGGGATGATCACATGTGTTTTTAGAACTATTATAAACATGAGAGTATCAATATTTGAAATTGTATATATGTGTGTTTGTTAGATTCAATGCTTGTATCGAGTCACAATGGATGTTTTGCAGTAATTTTTCCATGTCTTTAAAAAAGTAATTTTTTCAGATTTTTTCCGGAAAACGCATCTGACTCATTCTGTTAAAACAACTTGACGGCGTCGGAATTAATGACCAACGGCGTCAGGCAATGTATAAACAGTTTCCAAATTTTTGTTTTCTGTCTAATTTGTAATTTTTTGAAATTTTCAGAATTCTTAATTTTCCAGAAATCTGCAAACATCCATTTCACAAGCATTATATCTTACTTGCTTTGTAGTGTAGTTTTGTTTTTATATAGTTTTTACCGTCGATTTTATGCGAGGTTTCGTCTTCGTTTTCTTATAAGTTTGCAGGTTATATTTGACAAGAAAATGAAGTGCATGATAGAAGCAACACTTATTACTTACTCATTCTTCTTGGGGGAGGATTTTACCACAATTTTACACATATCCTACCGAGCTAATCAGGGGAGTATTAGTTTTTCTCTTTTATTTTACCTTTCTCTATCATAATTTTGATCCTTTCGGGGAACATTGGGGACAATCTTCAGTTTAAGTGTAGGGAGGAAGAATAAAACGGGAACTTAGAAACTATTCACTCATTTGATTTGCCTTGTCCTTAGTAAATTGTGTAATAAACTATGAGAAATATTTGTTAGGGTAATTTTAGCACCAAATTTAATTTTTTTTATGGCATTTACTAGTAAAACTTTATTCTTAATAAAGCTTCTCATGGATATGAGTTATATGACTAGCACAAAAACTGTATACCACTCAAATTCCACCCCAAAAATGTGAGGTTCGCCCCTAGATCTATAGGAATAAAAGCATTTATCTTTAATGCTTAGTGAGTGTACCGGTAGTATAATAGATTCTATAACTTGTTTTGTGATGCATTCCGAGGTCGCTAGTGAGACTACATTCGTTTAGTTAGGATTAACTAAATAATAAGAGGCATTAGGATACCCCTTGTTTTATACATGTAATTTAATTACGTCAACCACATCAGTTGACTAATTTTCCCCACACCCTTGCGATGTACTCATCTTTAGTACACGATACCCCTAGTTAACCCTTAAGAGCCTATCTTTTCGCGGTTCTCGTGATGTTTCGGTTTCCAAAATATCAATGAAGAGCATTGTTTACAATCCACCCCCAAATGTTACACCTAAATTGCCTTAACCCACCTTGTATGCACTCATATTTAGTGCATTATTATAACTATTGTTTAAACTCTTAGTTCAATTATCTAGTTACTTGCATGGTTGCTAAGTCGAGTCATATCTTTTGTATACAATTTTAGGATGGTTGGGACTCATGGGTTAAAGTAGTATTTTATGGAGTAACGGGATAGGAATGTTAAATTCAAATTCCCTTTGTCTACATAATTAAATTCCTTTATATTGATGTTATCTTAGAGGATGGTAGGGTAAAAATGTATGAAAAAAATTTGAAAAAAAGAGAGAAGTAAAAAAAAAGAAAAAAAAAGACTAACATCCTACATTTATCTTTTATGTTTTATGTTTATTTAAAGTTGTTATTTAGTGTTAGTGAGTCGAGTCTTGGCTTAGCAACGCCGCGTTTTGCATGCATGTAACTTAGATTTTTGACTTGCCATCACTAAAATTCCCCACATCCAACAAAATCCTTTTATTCTCTACCCGAAGCCTAACATTATAACCTTTTGTAAATACCTCTTAGATAGTTATTCCTAGGCGCTTACGCCAAAGTGGTAGATGTTTGATCTATTCTCAAGCCTATGGTAATCTATGTGCTATGACAGGTAGAGACTGTTTATCTTCCATTTTCTTACATGTTATTTTTCATATACACCCAAAAGATAAGAGAATCCAAACACCAATTGTGAGGTGCTAGTGTATAATTTTCGTTCTTGTTTTGACTATTGTAGCACTTGTACTTGTTGTAGATTATTTTAAACAAATGCGAAATGACCCCTAACTCATAAATTGATTAGCCAAAAGCACATTTGCTTGAGGACAAACAAATTCCAAGTGTAGGGATATTTGATAAGGATTTAAAACGTATGTTTTTAGGGGGTCATTTAAGACCTAAATCGTTACATTTTATATCCGTTACTTCTTAAAATCGTTCCTTTTCACATTTTAGGTCATTTGGAAGCAAATTACTGGAATAAAGCATTTTTGGATGAAAATGAGCGAAAACATGAAGAAAATGACAAAGTCAAGAAAACAAGGCTATTTCAGAAGCCTGACGGCGTCCCAACATCAAGGGCGACGCCATCGCCTACATGGTGTCCCAAAAACTCACAAGCGACGACTCAGAACATATTATGGTCTTAACAAGTGATGGCGTCACTCCTTATTTCAGAAGGCCGCCACTCTTTCATTCTACACCAAATGACCAAGACTTTCCCCAGACGACGTCCAAGAGCAACTCAGACGGCGTCACTAGTTCCTACCCAACTCCGTCCCACTAATAACTTGGCAAAGACGAAACCCTAATGACGGCGATCAGACGGCGTCACCATCATAAGGCGACGCCGTCGCGAATGTAAATTCTATATATAGACCTCGAATTTTCTGTATTTGGTATGCATTATTTTAGAGAGCAAACCCTAGTTCGTTTGAGGTCCGACTTGGACAATATTTTAGGGTTCCAAACCCTCTTTTATACTTAAAGATAAGTTTGTTTATCCAATCTATCACCATATTTCATCTATGTTTGATTGCTTGTTTGTGTTCTTTCTTATCTATCATGAGTAACTAAATTAATTTGTGTTTGCTTATATCCAATGAAACCTAGTTATTGATTATTGTTAGGTTATCTCTTGTTCTAATTGGTAGACACTAGAATAAGGAAAATTGGCTTCTTCTTTAATTGTTGCGAGCTTGAACGTCCTAAATGGCAAAAAACCTTAGAGTGCACTTTAGGCTCTCGTTGTGTTTATTGCGTGAGTTGTAGCTTAAGGATAATATGATATTCGGGGGAGATACTTCGGTACTTGGCGATCCCGGGTGTTCTAGAGGAGTGTTACGATTCAGGCACCACCCGATGACTAACACGGAATACAACGCATCAATTAGGATAAGGAAGTGATAATTCAACCGACCAATAAAAGATAACTAGGGATTAAGAAAATCTAAGTGAAAATGTTTTTAATTATCATAAGAACACACTCATACGACCCATAGCTTTTTACCTTTATTTAGTTTTAATTTAAATTGTTAAGTAGTTTAATTGGTAAATTACCAAACCATCACTTTTCAAACCCTGAGATTTTACTTGCTTTCATAAAAAATATAAAAGACTAAAAAAAATCATCCTCACCTCATCTTTTCGTCATACATCTTTACTAGCATCTCTATTCCCCTAGAGAACGATCAACCCCCTAGGCTTGCCGATACTACACTGCAACGATTAGGTACACTGCCTAGTGGGTTGTAAAGCTTGCTCGCGGAAAGGAAATCTTTCGACCCTGAACCACGCATCAGGATAGCTGTTGAATATTATCCCTATTGAATGAAAAAATAAACTCTCATTGATCCAAGCTAAGCTTGAGATTCAATAAGAGGAGAATCCTATCAACTAATACTAAGTATTATTGTGTTTGTTTAGAATCCTTGACTATCCCTATTATAAACTAAACATATATATAGGTAAAAAGTACAGAGAAAGCATGTGATGGTTCGCGAGGTGTCATGCATCAAGTAGTGCTTCCACTTTTGGAAAAGCAACAACCATCTTTTTGGAACAATGATAACAAATATTCCAACTTCTATGGCAATTCCTTGTACTATTCTTACTTCCCTTTTGGAAGTTCCCGCTCATATTTTTCAGTTTGTTTGTAGAGATAGCGCCGTCAAGGTCACTGAGACATTTGTCAAATCTCAGTGACACTGGTCTTGTTTGTGGCTCATATACTTTACTCACTGACACCGCCTCAGTAAGTATAGTAATTCTTCAGTTCAAGGAGCTTTAAACAACACTCAATCATTTCTTTATTAGTGATTAGGATAGGCTATTTTATTTTCAAATCCTTGTTGAGGGCAATTGGGTCAATTTTGACCCAACAGTCTCCCTCTATATGAATATACAAATAGCCTAGGTGATTCAGTAAATGGTTTTGACTTTGCTTATCAGGTTGTGGTTTTTGGTTATACAGGTTCATGCTTGTTCCTTTGTTTCTTCAGGGACATGGGTTTAGAAACAAAGGTTTAACGACACGGTTCAATAAGTAGGGGTTCAAGGGTTTAGTAACTGATTCAGTAAGTTTAGTGACATATTTGGTTGGTTCAGGGTTTGTTTTTCAATGAGTAAGTGTAGCATGGATCAGTTTGTTTTTCCACTGATACATCCGTATCCACCCTTATTTTTCTCCATGATGAGAACTATTCAACATTTGTGAATAACTTATCCCCTTTCATATCATTTTCATTGATATACAAAATAAGACCTCGAGTTATCTCACTCCCTGATGCACTTCAGCTTCAGGCCCACTCTGTTTTCCGACACTTGTGATAACCTCAGCCCGAAAGACCCATTAACACTCCCTGATGTTGCAACCATGGCATCAACTGACTCGTAAATCAATAGACCTGCATCACTATCCCACCACGAGTCCTATTGACTCAATCAACACAAAACACTCCATAATAATCTTTGGTTTTCAGAACCTGAATTTTAAAGTTCAAGGTATCGGGTTTGGTTTCAGGTTGGTTAATTTTAGAGGCTAGGGTTCAGGGTTTCAGCTTTCTCGCTTTCAGTGAATCCACTGTTCAAAGTCTCCATGTTCGAGACTTGAACAACATTCGAGTTCATTTTCTCTCGTGGTCCCGATTGTGGTTTTCACGCTGATTCTTATCAACCCCTATTATCCCTAAGTATTTTTCGGTTTGATGACCCGTATCACCGATTTACTCGTCTGAACTTCATCACCCCCTGATGTTGCAACAAAGACACTCAGCCTATTCCAACGGCTTTTGCTCTTTATCACACCTGACACAACTTTCTTGCCTGATTCTACCTAGTATCGAGTCCTTTCGTGCTTAGCCCAAAACATATCGCCAGAATCGAACGAGCCCACCAACCGATTTTCATATCAATCCCAACAACAAATTCTCACATCAAAACTTGCATTCTAATATACACCACGACACCACTACATCACAAAAACCTTTTATTTAATAATCCCAAACCCACTGATAAAAACTATATATTTTACTCAACCGTCATCTTCTTTGAAACCCACCACTATTAACCTCATATAATCACGGAACCTTACAACTAGTGACACAACAAATCATTGGTGAACTCATTTCCGTGAACTCTTCGACAAGCCATGTCAACATTATCACCATTGAATACCCATCACCACCGCGTCTCACTAGTTACTTCATCATAGTCATCACTAACTTCTTTGATGGTTTTGTCACCGATTTATAATCGCAATCGCCGAAACCCTAACGATCGCGGATTGTTTGATTTTTGATGTGGATAATATTTTGGTGATGGATTTTTTTGTTTAGATCGTGATTTGTTATGACGAGTGTGGGTTTTTTTTTAGATAGCATCTGGGTTTTGGTATTTTAGGGAAGATCGAGAGTTATCGAAGATTCCTGAATATTAAACTAAAAATCATAAAACTTTTGCACTAAACAAAAGCGCCACATTACATAACCCAGTTTTAAGCAATTAGAAATGCCACAATAGCAAACCATATTGCAGGAGTCTAACCCTCAGAAATCATTGAGCAAAGATCATGATAATAGCAAGCACACTAACACTTTTTCAAAATCGGCCGCATAGCGATTTTTTCTAAATAGGTCAGAAAACTGATAAGCTTCGTGGTCATGATTGCTGATAGAATTATTTAGCAGTATTATATTACATCACTCACAGAACCTCTTTTTTGAAACCCACCACTATTAACCTCATATCATCACCAGAACCTTACAACTGGTGACACAACAAATCATTGGTGAACTCATTTCCGGTGAACTCTTCGACAAGCCATGGCAGCATCATCACCGTCGAATACCCATCACCACCACGTCTCACCAGTTACTTCATCATAGTCATCACAAACTTCTTTGATGGTTTTGTCACCGCAGTTGTAATTGCAATCGCCGGAACCGTAACAGTCACATGATTGTTTGATTTTTGATGTGGATAATATTTTTGTGATGGATTTTTTTTGTTTAGATCGTGATTTTTTATGACGAGTGTGGGTTTTTTGTTTTGTTTAGATGGCATCCGGGTTTTGGTATTTCAGGGAAGATCGAGAGTTATAAAAAATTCCTGAATATTAAACTAATAATCATAAAACTCTTGCAGTAAACAAAAGCGCCACATTGCATAATCCAGTTTCAAGTAATTAGAAATGCCACAATAGCAAATCATATTGCAAGAGTCTAACCCTCAGACATCATTGAGCAAAGATCATGATAATAGCAAGCACACTAACACTTTTTCAAAATCACCCGCATAGCAATTTTCGCCAAATAGGTCAGACAATTGATATGCTCCGTGGTCATGATTGCTCATAGATTTATTTAGAATTATTATATTACATCACTCACATAACAATGTAAATGTCAAAATACAACTCAAACCATACTATCTTTGACAGACGAAACAAACCAATAATCTATATTGCAAATACTCTTTTCAACACATGCTCTAAAGTCTATCGTCATAGCCTATTACACTGCCACTCCACGAAAAAAATGTACATGTAGCTAGACGATAATTACACGAATCAAAACATAGTAATTAAAAAATGAAACAAACTTTAAACAAACGGAAACACATGCCTAGAATTACATCAAATGATATCATGAAACTCTTTTAGGAATACATATTATATACATCGCATAAAATCAAAGACTACGGCTACATAGCAGACTTTAAAGGATACAAGGAAATACCTAATTAGGAATCTCAAAATATAGACGCCACCTATCAGATAAAACCCACAAATTTCCACATATTAACCTCTAAATCATAAAAGTCATGAACTAAACTAAAACACGACGTTACACAATCTGATTCCATGTAATTGGGAACACATAAGATAACAGGATATGTACATTTGTTTTTAGAAACTTATTTTATACAAAGATACATTGTTTCCACAACACATATCATACCGTAAAACAAAAAAGCAAACTTATTTTTTTTTAATTAATATTACATTTAAAATCAATAGTTATGACCATAACTTATACACAACATACAAAGCCAAAACCTATGGCTACATATTATTCTTAAAAGGGTATCAAGAAGCAATTAATTTAAAAATCTAAAAAACAAGCGAGGACTATTTTCAACAACTATCACCGATAGCCTGAGTTAAAGATTCCAAATTGCATTTATAGGAGATCGGGTTGCTTAAACCATAGAATCAAAACCTTCCACATATTAATATCAAAATCAGAAAACCCTAACATTACACAATCCATTTTCAAGTAATCTGGAAGCAACTTCAGAAGCAAATTCAGAAGTTTAGCAAAAAAGCTTTAGCAAACATGTAGAAGCAACTTCAGAAGTTTAGCAAAAAAGCTTGTTCTCAAACCTTAAACGATTTTATTCTGATGACTAATATACCACACATTTATAACTATCACATTCATAAGATCAATTTACCGGAAAAGAATCAACTATCAATAATTTCATAATAACCACAAATACCTTTTAGCTTCTTTCATATCCAAAACATAGGCATCACATATCACAAAAGCGTAACCCTCAAAAAGCATTCAGAGTCCTAAATACAATATTAAGCTACTGCGTAACAAAGATCAGTAAAATATTAAGCACCCTAACACTCTCTCATAATCGCCCGCACAATAATTTTTGCAAAAAAGAAAAAATAAAATAAAAATCATAAACTGATATGACATTCGGTCATCATTGTTGATTGATTTATTTAGCACAATAATGTATACAACAGTCACAGAACAACAAAAATGCCAAAATGCGTTCTCAAACCCTAACCTACTTCATTTAGATAATTGACACACCACGAATTTATTATCATCGCTTACCCAATTAATAATATTTGTATATAAAAATCTTTCTAGCTGTTATATTCAGGGAGACCCGCCTTAAAATACAACTCATATTTCAAATTATTTAATCAATACGACTCTTACCAGCAATAGAATAAAATACCAAACAATCACAACCCATACAAAGATCACATCAGCCTTTAAAAAACGTAAGAAATTTTCAACAAATAAAAACATACATCTAGAAATGCTTTAAAATATATCACGAAAAAATTTTAGGAACACATATTAGCTTTTAAAATACATGCCAACGTTTAAACAAGCAGAAACACATTTTCATAAATCCACTAACAGCATAGCACATAAACTATGAACCCAAACCAACGTACATTAATCCAAACTATCAAAACTAAAATGTATCAAAAACTTTAGAAGCCCTATTTATCAAATAACACTAAAATTTCATATTGATATAAACGTCTCTCGAATATACTGAGATCCAAAAGTAATCGAAAAAACTTAGAATTTACTCTAACAAATATGAATTATTAGACTTAAAGATGGAGCGGCTACATGCAATTGGGCTACATATAATTGAGGCTAAACACTATCGTATCTATAATCAATACTTAAACTTACAATATACAAACCTCCCAAATGAAATTGAATCTTCGAATGTGTAATCTTCCCCTTCTTTGAATTAAGAATTAGGCGACAAATATCAAGAAAGCACTACGAAACACACAATCGCATATTTGAATCAAGAATTTGGAAACAATAACAAGAAAGCACCACGAGACACACAATCGCACACACATAGTTCCACAATCACTCTCTGTCTCACTCTCACACAAAGTCTCATTTTGTAGGTCATGATACATTGCACACGTGTCCTGGAAGAGAATATGTGTAAGACACGTGAACATACACTAAAGACACGTATAAACCACATTATAAAGGAAACGACGTCGTTTTTATTCAAAGTTATAACCAAACATGAAACGGCGTCGTTCTAAGCCCAACAAAGAATAAAAAAAACAACCCAAAACAACATCGTTTTGGAGGCCATCTAAACGCGTCATTCTCCACGGTAAATATATAATAGAGTAATAGGTGTTTTGTAAAAAAATTAATTTATGATGCATAAAAAATTTGACCTTATAAAAATCAAACTTTGATACACCAAAAAGAAATCAAAAACCTAAAAAACGAACATAGATAAAACCGAAACCTATCGGTATTTAAAAAGCAAAAACCGGATTTTTTGGTTCGGTTTCGGTTTTAGCCTAAAACCGAGCCAAACTAAACTATGCTCACCCTTAGTAAAAATATGTTTTGTTATTTATTTAGTTATTTATTTTTATTTTTATTTTTTTTAATATTTCCATTTGTCTAAAAAGAAAGGAAAACAAATATTTTTTTACAAGTTATAATATTTGCAACTAATGCATATTTTTGTTAACCAATACTTAATTTAGTTTATATATTAAGCGCGAACTTTTGATTTGCTGTGTATTTTTACATACACGTAATTACAAATTATTTTCACTTAAATTTTTTTATTTCATATATTTTTATCTAACTGAAGACTGTTAACATTTATTATGAATCATTGCATATAAACTTATGTGAAAACCTTATATATAAGCATATGCGAGAATTTTATATAGTAAATTACAATTTTTTACATATGTTGTTGGTATATGCACAATTTTGTGTATTTATTTGCATAACACAGTAAATCATGTTTGCATTTTAGTTATGACCTTTTTAAATTGAGAAGTAGCTTTATTGGTACGATGGTTGTGTGTTATTATGAACTATGGTATTGTAACATAACGTTCCGGTATGGGATTTCTTTATATTTGAATGATGAAAACATAATCATTTCAAACACCCAATTTTTAAGAGGTGGCGGCATGTTTGGAGTACGGTAAATGGTCGATCGGGTGTATTTTGAAAGGGTTGGGTTCATTACCAAATATCGTTTGTCTAAAAGTGTATTACGCTAAATTTTAAAATTTATCTAGAACATTGTACGCATAAAAATACTTTACAAGTTCCTTCCATCTTTGTGATATCGATGGGATTTTCTTCTAAGAGCAAAGGGAGTCATAACGCCCCAACGCAAATCAATCCTACATGGCAACACTGATGCGCGCGGAAGGCGCGTTCGGGGTCAAGGAAACTTCCTTTTCTATGAGCAAGTTTTTCAACCTGCTAGGCAGTGAACTTAATCGTTGTAGTGTAGTATAGGGTAAAGCCTCGGGGATTGACATCGTTCTCTAGGGGAATAGGAATGCTAGTAAGAAATATATGACGAGAAGGTGGGGTTGAGGATGATTCTTTTTTTTATCTTTTTTTTATGGTTTTTTGAAAGCTAAGGTAAATATCTTGGGGCAATTGGTTGGGGGTGGTACTTCTACCGATTACTCTACTTTAACTAATTATCTAATTATATAATTACTACGGATAGCTATGTCTAATTGAGGTGTGCTCGTATGATGATTAAAGATGTGTTCACTTAGATGCTATTACTCCATAGTTATATTTTATTGGTTGGTTGAGTTGTCACGTCCTTTATCTTAACACGTTGTATTCTTAAAGTTCGTAGGGCGTGCATATTCCCTAGTTCTTTGAGGTTATCTCTCGTATATGATTCACGGAATAGGCAAGCCTAAGCTATTTCATCCATGAACCATATCATCATTAAGCATACTCAAGCATTAAACACAATGATAGCCTAGTTGCACTCCTAAGCCAATTTCAATTGAGACAAGAAACAACCTAACAACAATCAATAACTAGGTTTCATAGATCTAAGCAAACACACAAGTAATTTAGCTAGACATGATAGACAAGCAAGCATACACACAATCAATTGAATATGGGGTAGACATAATGATAAATTGGATTAACAAACTTATCTTGATGTTCAAAATAGGGTATGGAACCCTAAGTCTTGTCCAAGTCGGACTACAAGCGAGTTAGGGTTTGCTCTCCAAAAATCTACCTCTTAAAATACAAAAATCGAATTCTATATATAGATTTACAATCGCGACGGCGTCACTTTTTGCATGGGACGCCGTCAGTCGCCGTCATTAGGGTTTCGTCGGGTCAAGTCATCGATGGGACGGCGTCACTTTAGAGTTGTGGCGCGTCGGTCTTTAGTTGAGACGTCGTCTTGATTCTAGATCCGGGCCGTCGGGTGAAAGCGTGTGTGGCGCCTTTATATTTAAAGCGTGATGCCGTCGGTTATATGACCGAAATTTCACCGAGTCGTCGCGCATGTTTTGATTTGATCAAGTCTTCATAGAGACGGCGTCGCCATTTGGATGGGACGCCGTCGTTTTCTTGATCGGTCTTGAGTGGCTTTGATCTTGACTTTGCCATTTTCTTCATGTTTTTGCTCATTTTCGTCCAAATGTGCTTCATTCCAACATTTTGCTTCCAAAAGACCTAAAAGTGAAAATGAACGAAATTATGCGATAACGGATATAAAATGTGTCAAAATAGGGCTTAAATGACCCCCTAAAAGCGTACGTTTTAAATCCTTATCAAATATCCCTACACTTGGTATTTGCTTGTCCTCAAGCAAATGTGATTTTGACCTATCAATTTATAAGTTAGGGATCATGAAGCATTGGTTTAAAATAGTTTACAACAAGTGAAAGCGCCACAATAGTAATAAGAAGCACGGAAAATATATACTAGCACCTCAAAAGTGGTGTTTGGATTCTCTCATCTCTCGGGTTTATATGAAATATAATATGAATGGAAATGGAAGATAAACACTCGTTACCTGGCATAGTACATAGATTACCAAAAGCTTGAGAATAGATCAAACCTCCACCGCTTTGGCGTAAGCACCTAGGAACGACTATCTAAGAGGTATTTACAAGGGTTGTAACGTTAGGCTTAGGGTATAGAAACAAAGGGTTTTGTTGGATAAGGGATATTTAGTGGTGGCAAGTCAAAAATCTTATGTTACAAGTATGTAAAGCATGGCGTTGCTAAGCCAAGACTCGACTCACTAACACTAGATACTTGAAACAAAACAAACATAAATTTAAAACATAAACATAAAGATAGATGTAGGATGGTAGCCCATATGTTTTCTTCATTTTTTCCGTTTATTTTCCGTTTTTTTTTATTTATTTATTTATTTTTTTTATTATAGGGATTTATAGGAGCATCCCTACACTTGAGTTTTATAAGGGATTTATAGAGCATCCCTACACTTGAGTTTTTATTTCTCTAACACTAATTGACCCGATTTGAAAAGATCAAAACACTTGGAGTATTTAATTACGTAGACAAAGCGAATTTGAATTTATCGTTCTTTCCCGTTACTCCATAAAATATTACTTTTACCCATGAGTCCCAATCGTCCCAAAACTGTGTACAAAAGATATGACTCAACTTAACAACTATACAAGTGACTAGATATTTAAACTAAGGGTTTAGTAGTGATAACAATAATGCACTAAAGATGAGTGCATACAAGATAGGCTAAGGCGATTTGGCTGTATATTTGGGGGTGGATTGTAAACAATGCTCTTCATTGATATTTCGGAAAACCGAAACATCACGAGAACCGCGAAAAGGATAGGCTCTGAGGGGTTAACTAGGGGTATCGTGTACTAAAGATGAGTAAATCGCAAGGGTGTGGGGTAATTACTCAACCGATGTGGAAGATGTAATTATAATACATGTTTGAAACAAGGGTTATCCTAATGCCTCTTATTACTTAGTTACTCCTAACTACACAAGTGTAGTCTCACTAGCGATATCGGAATGCATCACAAAACAAGTTCTAGAATCTATTATACTACCGGTATACTCTCTAAGCATTAAAGGCGAATGTTTTTATTCCTAAAGATCTAGAGGCGAACCTCACATTTTTGGGGTGGAATTTAAACAACAATGAAAAGATATAAGACACACAAAAATTGAAAAACAAAACAAGCAAACAATTAAGCATGAGTTGCCTCCCACGAAGCGCTTTTCTTTATTTATGAGTCTTGTAGCTAGACTCGAAGCCGTGCTCCTACGTGACTTCCTTACCGTCATCTTCTTCCTCATGACGATATCTATTGGGGTTTTCATGGTATAGTTATGTCCTATCGTGCATCTTTCTAAGAAGTCATCTTGCCCCCAATTGGTTCTATATTTCGGTCCTAGTTTCAAACAATCTTTATAGATCCCAAATATCTTATTCATCACATAATCTACTCCTATCTTCTTATCTTCCTCATTCCTATATGAAATTTTCTCAATCTTAAATTGCATTTGGTAAGCAACGTCATCGGTCTCATCCTTGAATATCTTATTCATCACATAATCTACTCCTCTCTTCTTATCTTCCTCATTCCTATAGTAGACCGATAGCTTAAGTTCCTTTTCATCATTGGATAGTGATGAAATTTTCTCAATCTTAAATTGCATTTGGTAAGCAACGTCATCGGTCTCATCCTTGAATCTAACTATCCCTAACGACGGATCATAAGTCACCCCGGTGTTCTCTATGAATGGATTTCCTAGAACTACATGGGACAAGCTAGGATCTATAGCCGTACTAATATCCTCCACAATCACGAAATCCGTAAGGTACGTGAAGCTACCTACATAGACGGGAAATCCCTTAACTCTACCAAGGAAATTACATCTAACTCTAGGATCACTGGGGTCTTGCCTATTTGGGATAGGTTTTTTCATCACCCAATTATAGTATGTGCTAGTCATGATGTTTATTGAGGATTTGCGATCAATGTAGGCCTTTACGACAAAAAGATGTCCTATGCAACATGGTATGTTGAGATTTCTAGGATTTCCAAAGGTTATTTGTGGGCATCTCCTAATATACACGTGACGAAGGTCGCGCACTAGGTGTGGGTGGCATGAAAGCTCCTCTTCCGTAGGAAACTTATTGAAGTATTCATCACCTACTTTGTCTGTTTCGTTGGTTGATTCATCCTTAGGAGTCTCACTAACCTCAAGTACCGTCTCATGGTTTGCGTCATCACTATTCTTATTTGGTTTCACTAGGGTGATGGCATTGACGAAGTGAACATGCTTGGATGAAGAAGGGTCCCTAGTTTCGAAGTACTTGCTCGGGTCCTTAATCTTAACACCGGAAGCTTCGGGAGAATGAGTCGAGATGGCATTAACGTTTTTGGCGGTCTTCTATCACTATTGGTTATGGCTTTCAAAAGGTTATCTATCTTCTTATCCATCTCGGCTTGTTGTTGGTTAAAGCGGTCCGAAAGCTTGGCTATTTAGGCTTCTTGGGATGTAACTAGGTGTTGCATCATCCCTTCTAGGTTTTATTGACTAGGGACGTGAGAGCTTTGGTTGTGTTGTTGGGGCCATGGGGAGTCGCTAGAGGTGAATTCTTTGGTTTGACCCCAATTATAGTCGGGTTTGCCCCTCCATGCTTCTCGGGCTTCATTGAAAGTCCTAGGTTCGGGTGTTGTGGGGAATCTTCTTCCTATTCCATTGGTACGTGAGGATGCGTAGTCCACGGAAGCTTGTTCGGGGAGTCTCGTGAAATTATGAGTGTCATGGGGACCACTACATAACTCACACAAGGAAGAGACCTTGTTCACTTAGCGTGAGGGCTTAGGGGTTTCATAGGAGCTCATTAGGAATTTGACCTGATCTTCAAGTTCGAGCATCCTACGATTGGAAGGTTGTGAGTCAATGGGAGGCAAGGAGATTTCCTTGACGGTTTTGGGCAACTCACGGGGGTCATTCCAACATTCGTTGTCATAGAGGGCGAGGTCCTCTATTGTACCCCACTATTCTTCCGCGATAAGTTCACTAAGTTTGCCACTGGCCGCTTGGTCAATGGTTTGCCTAGTTGAGAGATTGACATGATCGTAAAAGATTTGGACTTGAAGCCAAAGATCGATGCCGTGATGAGGGACTTTATGGAGCAAGTCCTTGAATCGAGTCCACGCCTTGTAGAGAGTTTTGCCTTGATGTTGTTGGAACATCAAGATGTCATTCCTTAGTTTGGTAGTTCTCCCCGGTGGGAAAAATTAGGCGAGGAAATGAGTGGTGAGATCATCCCAACTTGAGATGGATCTGGCGGGAAGTCGCTCAAGCCAATTACTAGCTTGGTCCCGTAGAGAGAATGAGAAGAGACGCAAGCGTGTGGTCTCCCGTGT
This sequence comes from Chrysanthemum lavandulifolium, assembly GCA_022545495.1. Classification (NCBI taxonomy): domain Eukaryota; kingdom Viridiplantae; phylum Streptophyta; class Magnoliopsida; order Asterales; family Asteraceae; genus Chrysanthemum; species Chrysanthemum lavandulifolium. The sequence goes on from CM040238.1 coordinate 223,083,742, forward strand.
GGTAGCATCAAGGTCGATAGAGTCAATGATTTGAAGGAAATCCTTGAGATGCTGATTAGGATCTTCGGAGCGAAGTCCATGGAATGCACATCCGTTTTGCACCAACCGGATGGTGTCGGATCACAGGGCCGTAGTTTGAGCTTCAACGGGAAGCTCAATGGTGTTCCTATAGCCTTGATGGCCCGGTCTAGATTATTCACCAAGAGTACTGCCTCTCGGCGGGTCAACTGGTGGTGGGTTGATTTGGTAGTGGATTGTCACCCATGGTGATAAGTGACACGGTTACGAACCAAAACACAAAGAAGGGGGATAAACTACAAGGAAGCTAATGAAAATGAGAAAAAATCTAACTTGATAGGAATCAAGCAAAGGAACCTAAACGAGATAGAGATCTAACTAGCTATTCTATTCCTCGGCAACGGCGCCAAAAACTCGCGTTCGGGGTCAAGGAAACTTCCTTTTCTACGAGCAAGTTTTTCAACCTCCTAGGCAGTGAACCTAATCGTTGTAGTGTAGTATGGGGTAAGCCTCGGGGATTGATATCGTTCTCTAGGGAATAGAAATGCTAAAAGAAATATATGATGAAAATGTGGGGTTGAGGATGATTTTTTTTTTTTTTTTTTTAATCTTTTTATGGTTTTAGAAAGCTAAGGTAAATATCTGGGGCAATTGGTTGGGGGTGGAACTTCTACCGATTACTTTACTTTAACTAATTATCTAATTATCTAATTACTACTGATAGCTATGTCTAATTGAGGTGTGCTCGTATGATGATTAAAGATGTGTTCACTTAGATGCTATTACTCGATAGTTATCTTTTATTGGTTGGTTGAGTTGTCACATCCTTTATCTTAACGCGTTGTATTCCTAAAGGTCGTAGGGCGTGCATATTCCCTAGTTCTTTGAGGTTATCTCTCGTATATGATTCACGGAATCGGCAAGCCTAAGCTATTTCATCCATGAACCATATCATCATTAAGCATACTCAAGCATTAAACACAATGATAGCCTAGTTGCACTCCTAAGCCAATTTCAATTGAGACAAGAAACAACCTAACAACAATCAATAACTAGGTTTCATAGATCTAAGCAAACACACAAGTAATTTAGCTAGACATGATAGACAAGCAAGCATACACACAATCAATCGAATATGGGGTAGACATAATGATAAATTGGATTAACAAACTTATCTTGATGTTCAAAATAGGGTATGGAACCCTAGAGTACTGTCCAAGTCGGACTACAACTGAGTTAGGGTTTGCTCTCCAAAAATCTACCTCTTAAAATACAGAAAAATCGAATTCTATATATAGATTTACAATCGCGATGGCGTCGCTTTTGCATGGGGCGCCGTCAGTCGCCGTCATTAGGGTTTCGTCTGGGCAAGTCATCGATGGGACGGCGTCACTTTAGAGTTGTGATGCCGTCGGTCTTTAGTTGAGGCGTCGTCTTGATTCTAGATCCGGTAGTGCGGGTGAAAGCGTGAGTGACGCCTTCATATTTAAAGCGTGGCCGTCCAGGTTATATGACCGAAAATTTCACCGAGCCGTCGTGCATGTTTTGATCAAGTCTTCATAGAGGACGGCGCCGCCTTTGGATGGGATGCCGTCAGTTCTGCTTGAATCGGTCTTGAGTGGCTTCGATCTTGACTTTGCCATTTTCTTCATGTTTTTGCTCCTTTTCGTGCAAATGTGCTTCATTCCATCATTTTGATTCCAGAAGACCTAAAAAGTGAAAATGAACGAAATTAAGCAGTAACGGATATAAAATGTGTCGAAATAGGGCTTAAGTGACCCCCTAAAAGTGTACGTTTTAAATCCTTATCACACACGTTATATTGCGTTACCCACTCCCCCATGACTGCGTTATAAAAGGCGTTACAACGTACGTTGGTATACCAACGTGCGTTACAACGTAAAAGGGCAACAAAAAATCACTTGTGGCTAAAACAAGAAGTTTTCAAATTCAAAAAAATTTAAAACACCCTCTTTGGGGTTAACATTAATATATATATATATATATATATATATATATATATATATATATATATATATATATATATATATATATATATATATATATATATATAGGGAGAGTTAACGTGAGATCAACCTTAAAGTTGTAAAAATAAGATTAAGTCTAAAAACCACTAAAACATTTATAAATAATAATTTTAGAAATAATACACATAAAATAATATTTTAATATAAATTAACATTTTAGAAACTAATAACCAAATGATACATGAGTTTGAATTAGTGATACATCTGATACACATTACACTAATAAATATTCCAAAACCTGATACACATTACACTTCTAATCAAAGTGTATCACCTAGGTTTCATAAATTTTTAAAAGAAATCTATCGAAACTTTAACAATTTTAGTTGTTGTTAATAAAAAAATTATTTTTGTTGTATGAAGAGTGTCACTTGTCAAATTTTAGTTGGATCTCATTTTAACAACTTTAAGTTTGATCTTATTTGATCTAGATTATATATATATATATATATATATATATATATATATATATATATATATATATATATATATATATATATATATATATATATATATATATATATATACATATATATATATATATATATATATATATATATATATATATATATATATATATATATATATATATATATATATATATATATTTGTAATGAAATTTTACTCCCTATAAATACAACACCTCTTTACCAAATATTTTCACACTTAACATATTTACACACAAACTCATTTTCACACTTCACAATTATGGCTTGTCGTCTCCCACATACCGTCGAACAAATGCAAGCGTACATTAAAAAACAATGCGATCAAGAGGATGCGGCTCGACAACAGGCTATTGTTGAAGTTAACAAGTAGTTTGAGCTCGCAAAGGCAAAGAAACAACGTTTGAGACAACGATACACGAAGTGCAAAGACATTTCTTTGGAAAGAAAAGTTGTGCATGACCAATTTTTGAGCGATGAAGCCAACAAAGTTGCTGCCATTAGTGAGACGTTGTGGGGGTGTGTTTCGCAGATATATGACCAATTCAGCAACAAGATCCGTTGGAGTTACCAGGAAAACAAAAATGTTGGTTTTGTATCACAACAGAACCAACAATTTGGGCTAGGTGCATCAACCTCTCTTCTGCACCAAGATTTATTGAGCAACAACATTATCAACCTCAGCTGACTCAATTTGGGCTAGGCTATGCAGACGAGACAGTTGATGAGCATGGTTTAACTGTAAGCAAGCATTATCAAATGATGCAAGATGAACATGTATTCAGAGAATTTGAAGCAGAGCAAGCAAGGCTTCAACAAGAGTGGGATGTGAAATGCAAGAAGGACGAATCAGATGGGTTGGCGTTCATTGAGGAATTTCCTGGATATAGGTCTCCTTCGTATGATTCTGCATGCGGGGAGCATTCAAATTAGGTTATGTTTATGTATTTCGTATCGTATCATATCGTAGGTTTATGTATTAAATGTTTATGTTTATGATTGAAATATTAGTTAGTGAAGGGTTTATTTAATGATTGAAATATTAGTTAGGGTTAATTTGTAAATTGTAATTTTTAAAAAAGATGTGGGTCTCAAAAAGTGGTATTGTTGGTTGTTATGATTACGGGGTGTTTTTTGGTGTTATGTTATTTGGTGTTAAAATGATGTGGCGCTGACATGACACAAAAAATAGATGTTAATATGTTATTGCTCCCTTTGCTCTTAGTGTTGACATATTCACATCTTAAAAATGCTTTTTTCGTCCACAAATTCTTATGTTCGAGATTTTAATTTGAGACTTGTTGTAATACCATGTTGAAGGGTGGAACTCTGTAAGCGATATTGCATTATTTATAAAGTATTTATAATGCATTCCATCACATTTACTAGAAACCCTAATGAACCCTAAACACAAGTAGGCTTGGGTGACATATATAACCTATAATCTAATATCCTTTTACAAGTGAACGCTTATATCCAATTTATTATATGGTAACGATGTGCTTGAGCCTTGAAGCTTAGGTGAAATTGTTTTTATCTTTTAATACTGTAGGTTGCTTTGACTGAGTGCTTGTTTGTTAAATTGTTTTATTAAGTCATTTCTAATTAAGAGATGACTTAATGGAGACACCTTCAGTTTTATTGCTTAATATTTTCAATCATCTTTTTTTATTAAGTTATAAACAAACAGTTTTAATATGACTTAATCAATTCAGTTTTTTTTCATATTAAGTCAATTAAGTCACAAACAAACACCACAGTCATGCAAGAGTTGGCATCTTACAATCGTATAATGTTGCAGATATCATGTTTGAGAGCCTGTGAAAAGTAATTGCCAGGTCTCTTAGCAAGGAAAAGCAATGGTTTGAGAAGAAGAAAATGCTAATGAAAGTCATGCGAATCAACTCGGAGAAGAAGGCTGAATAATTGTGAAATTTCTAGATGCAGCTAGCTGGTTCAAAAATTTGTGTTTGTCAAGGTGCAACTTAAACTTTAATCGGCTTTATCTTGCTTTTGTACATGTAGTATGGGACATAGAAAAAAACACCCAGCAACAAAAAAATTTAAGATGAATCAAACGAAAAAACACAGGGCGGTGTTTGAGATGGCTCCGTTTTAAAAATTACTATCCCATAATATGGCCGAGATAGGATCTGTCAGAACATAAAGAAAGAGTTGCACAATTCTCCTTTAAGCTTCAACAATCCCATCAAGATGATATTATAATGGAAACTAGCATAAGCCTCTAAATTCTTAGTTATAAGCACATTAAAAGTTTGCCCATTCATCGATGTGGGACAAACTTAGCCCCTTCTTCTCATTTCAAACACTTCACTGTGTAACACATTTGATGTTATCATGTTAACTAAAGACCCGTACGAGCAAAATAAGGCGGCAAACCACTTGCCGTAATCATTCTTTTTAACGACATTTATGTTACTACTTGCCGTAACCAGACTAGAAAGTCATAACTTAATATGAACCATGGTTGTTATATTAGTCTTTTAAAACATGTCAAGCCTACTTTTGTGAGTATAATTGGGACAGTTAATTTAATTTTAGAACTTCACTGTTTTCATAGGAATCTCATAAAGTTACTATGAACCATTAGGGAGGAGGTGAAATTTACTACCCTACCCTCCCTCGGTCACATCACTCTATCCAATAAAAACCTTACAACTCAAAACTACCCCTACTACCCTAACACTACTCCCTGGCGGAGTGGTACCCGATCCTACCCTAACACTAAATTTCATAAAAAAACAAAAAAAAAAAAAAGAATAGAACAAAGCTGATGTTGAGCGGGTTCCGAACTCGAAATTGTACCCGATTTATGGTACCCGAACTAGTAGGAATGGTGTAGCCCACTACCCGATTGCTACTCGATTGAAGCTAGAGCTCCACTCCGTGATGCCTTACCACACACAAATCTTGTTCACTGTGAACATTAACTATTAGTGCCTAAATTTGATTCATAAAGTGTCAATGGATGTTCACTTAGAAAATAACCTAACTGTCGAATTGGACAGTCACGGATTAGACTATATGGTACATTTATTTGTTTCTTTAGGGGCTAGAACACAAATTTTTAAGGCGTACTTTCTGTGACCCCATGAAATTCTTGGCAGACACCTCAAGTAGGGTGGACCCATTCACGACCGTCTGGCGTTTTTTTTTTTTTTTTTTTTTTTTATAATTGTGTGTGTAGTGTTTTTATAGTGTATTTAATTTGTGTAGTGTATAGTGTGTATAGTGTATTTAATTTGTGGAGTGTTTTTTATGTATAGTGTTTTAATTGTGTAGTGTTTTTATATGGTATTTATTTTACGTTATGTTTTTTAATTGTGTATAACAACAAATGTTAGACATTAAAACATTAAACAAGTATAACAACAAATGTTACTAATATTACAATAAAACATTAGGCATTAAAACATTAAACAAATATAACAACAAATGTTACTTAATATTACAACGAAATCTACTCATGAAGATTATTAATGTCATCTATAAGCTCATAGAGATTCCACTCGGTGACGTGCGTGATCATTGGATTTCTTCCCATTCCAAATGATGTCTCCAACGCCTTTAAAAAACTTGTAAAACAAATAAAACATGTAAAAAACTTGTAAAAAAATAAGTGGTATAAGTGGTAAAAAACTTGCTACGGAATCGAGAACCGTCATTGGTGCAATGATTGAATACAAATGATTGGCGTGGAAATCGAGGCCTGACGTAAAATTGCAACGCCTACTGGTGGGGTGCTGCATAAGAGGACCCATTTTAATTCGGTTTTGGATGATTCTGGTTATTTGTCCTTGCTCAACTATCTAAGACTGTCCTAGCAAATCTGGTTCAAGTGGTTAAGCACCTAGATCCAAGCGAAACCATGTGGCTAGGAATCGTATCAGATCTAACACTATAGAGGCTAGCTAGTGGCTAGGATCGACATTGATGTTGACATCATACATTCATACCCATATCAAACACACATATTTTGTTTGAGCAAGCTGCCTGAATCTAATGAATACCCAAAGCATAACCTTGTGAATAGGTTGTCTTAACATTAAGGGTGAAGTTCACCATGGGCGTTAGTCGATGGTTGGGCGGACTGTCTTGGTCGATAAATCCAAGTTCAAGTCCGTCATCCTGGCATTCTTCATATAGCACTCCACCTCCACAAAACCATGTAAGACACTTCCAGAGACTTTATGGAATAAGAAATCGGGGGTCCCAGTCTTGGCTCGTCTCACTCAGGTTGATGACCCACTAGGCCAGGAGAGTTCTGGGCTATTCGCGTGGGGTGGACGAATGGTGGTGCCAAAAGGCACCGGGGTCGTGGTGTTCACCAATCTACACTTTTATGGAAACATTAAGGGTGAAGTTCGGTATGAAGGACTTGCAGATGTGAACGTTAGTGTTGTTGTGCAAGCAGTGCCAATGAGGTTCAAGATGCAGGGAGACACTGATTTAAGAAGGCCCGTTTAGTCCAATCATGAGGTTATGATTGAATTCGTTGATAGATTCGTTTAGCGTTGTTGACAAATAATCATTTTTAAAATTATTTTGTGTTTCAAGTGACTCACAGAAACGATATCTCATTTATATTAACTCCATTTTAGACATTCTTTAATTCGTTGGTAAGGTCAATTTAAGAAGAATGCAAATACACTAACAAACACAAATATATATAAGATATTATCAAATAGCGTCCAAAGTTGGCGCTGATGTGACAAAACGTTTTGGTGTTATAAGTGTTACCACACTAAGTGCTCTAAGTATTTGTATAAAATTCCAAATATTTCACCATATTTTGCACTAAAAAATATATATTCTTATATATTACACATAATTTTTGAACCTCCAAATCTTTATAGTTTATTCACAGAAGTTAAAGATATATATATCGTTTTTTTTTTATATTCAAACATAATTTTTTTTTTTTTTATATTCACACTTGATATAACACTAACTTGTAGATTTAAAGACATAATACGTAGATTTAAAGAAAAAAATGGGCCTCAAAAGATGGTGTTAATGTGGTGTTATGATAAGGGGTGATTTTTTGATGTTAATGTTGAAATGTTAAAGATGATGTGATGCTGAGGTGGCGGCACTTTTTTCGTGTTACCGTGTTATCATACCTGGGACTCTTATATCCCATTTTTTATCTGGTAATAATGTGCTTGAGCCTTGAAGCTTAGGTGAATTTGTTATCTTTTAATAGGTTGTTTTGACCAAGCCATGCAAGAAGTGGCATCTTACAATCATATTATGTTGCAGATAATAGGGGTGAGCGCGGTTTCGGAACCGATCCGAAACCAAAAGAACCGAGAACCGAAAAGCTCTTAATTTAGGAACCGAGAACCGGACCGAAAAACATTTTCCGGTTCCACTCGGTTCTCGGGTCCGGTTCGGGTATTTCGGGTCTACCCGATTGGAACCGAAAATTTTGAAAAGCTGCCAAAATTCAATATTCTATATGTGTTTGCACTAATTTAAGATCGTTTTTAACATCAACGTTTGAAACTAAGAAAAACAACTACAAGAATGTGTAAAACTTTTGTTCGGAACTTCGGAGTCCATGATGCTTCATGAACCGAAAAGTGCACAGAATCGTATATAGTAAAGTGTGAATAGATCTGAAAATAATGGAACAAAATGATTTTGAGTCCCCATCTTTATAAAACCACCATTGTACCACTAAATATTTTTGTGCATGAAATGAATAAGGACATTACTGACTCATTCGTACCGAATATAACAATGAACATACTAACATATGTAGTATATTAGTGACATATTTATGCCAAAAAGTACAATTACTATATCCACAATTTTGTGCGTAAGATAGAACAAAATAATTTGATTGAGCGACATGTGCCTTTCTAGATCCGAAAATTCACTTTTGTTGTCTTCGTAATAGGTGGCATCGTTCAAGAAGCTAAAGTTTGACACTGTCGATTAATACGTGCATTAAACGTTTAAATATCATCAGATTCACTAGTTATAACTTACGAAAGCAGTAAGGTATGATTTATTCATTTATATTTGAAAAGTCGCGCGGTTCTTTGATTCCGGAACTGATACCCGCGGTTCCGAACCGAGAACCAGAAATATCAAACCGAGAACCGAACCGCGGTTCTAAAATGACACTTTAGAACAAAATCTGTGCGGGTTGAGTCGGTTCTGGTTCGATTCTCGGTCCATTTGCTCCACCCTAGTAGATATCATGTTTAAGAGCCTATGAAACAGTAATTTTTAGAACTTGTGGCTTTTATTAACATATTTGTGCATTGTTTTTCAGGAGAATTGCATATATATTTATTAAAACTTAGAACTTTGCATATTTCTCCAAATTACAAGTTTTTAATGCATGATGTACATTGTACAATGCAAGTTAAGCATGTTTTGAATATATATGCAAATATGCAAGTTTTAGTGGGTATATATGTAATTGACTCTGGTTTTTCTATCTCACATAGGTAGAAAATAGAAGTGAAAGTGGGTTTATAAAGTGTCATTCCACTCAAATATTTGAAAGTCTTTTAGGAGGCTTTTGGAGGGAAATTAGTAGATGATTAATTTGGTTTATATTATATTTATAATATAATATATTTAATTAATCATGGACTTTGCACTTAGCATCCTTTGCCTTAAGATAAAATTTGTCATACCTTTTTCTGTATTAATGAAAATAATTAATTCTGTTTTTTCAGTTATTTCTAAAGGGTATGATGAATGGTTGTGTTGGTTCACTTTAGATGGAACCAACAGACATGTTGGTTGGTTTCTAACTGTCAAAATCAACTATAAAAGGCTGAATAATTGTGAAATTTCTGGATGCAGCTGGTTCAAAATTGTGTGTTTGTCAAGGTGCAACTTAAAACTTTAATCTGCTTTGTTTTTGCTTTTGTACATTTATGGGACATTAAAAAAAAGAACACTCAGCAACAGAAGAGCTGAACTAAACTTACAAAGAATGTAACTAAAAATTTAAAATGAAGCAAACGAAAAAACACAGGGCTGTGTTTGAGATGCTCCATTTAAAATAAATAAAAAATACTATCCCATAATATGGTCGAGATGGGATCATTTTGAACTTAGAGAAAGAGTTGCAACATTCTCCTTTAAGCTTTAGCAAATCCCATCAAGATGATACTATAAAGGAAGCTAGCATAAGCCTCTAAATTCTTATTTTTAAGCACATCACAAGTTTTCCCATTCATCAATGTGGGACAAACTTAGGCCCTTCTTTTATATGTAGTAAACTTCTCACTTCAAACACCTCATTTTGAAACTCCATACCTCATTTGCACCAGTCTAATTTGGACAGCTAGTATATCTCTAAGAAGATTTCATAATGTGTAACTCGAAAACATGTTAAGGAATCTGCAAACCTATGATTCTTTGTGTTAAAAAATGATACAGGCAACTTGAGTGAAGATACTGAGTAGTACATTTGATGTTATCATGTTAACTAAAGATCCGTATGAGCAAAATAAGGCAGCAAACCACTTGCGTAGTCACTCTTCTTAACGACAGTTATGTTAACTACTTACTGTAACCATACTAGAAAGTCAGAACTTAAAATGAACCATGTTTGTTATATTAGTCTTTTAAACATGACAAGCCTACTTTTGTGAGTATAATTCAGCAGTAAATTAATTTAAGAACTTACATACTTCACCGTTTTCATAGGAATCTCATAAAGTTACAACACAAATCTTGTTCACTATGAACATTCACTATTAGTGCCTAAATCTGAGTTATAAAGTGTCGATGGATGTTTGGTTAGACCATATGGTACATTTATTTGTTTCTTTTTGGGGTTTGAATGAAAACTTTTAATTCGGTTTTTGGATGAGTCTGGTTATTTGTCCTTGCTCAACTGTCCTAGTAACTGGTTCGAGAGGTTAAGCACCTAGATCCAAGCGAAACCATGTGGCTAAGAATCGTATCAAATCTAACACTAGCTAATGGCTAGGGTCGACATTGGTGTTGACATCATACCCATATCAAAGGCACATATTTTGTTTGAGCAAGCTGCTTGAATCTAAGGAATACCGACACATAGCCTTGTGACTATGTTTTCTTAACATGAAGGGTGAAGTTCAGTAGGAAGGACTTGCAGATGTGAGCGTTAGTGTTGTTGTGAATGCAGTGCCAATGAGGTTCAAGATGCAGGGAGGCACAGATTTAAGAAGGCCCATTTAGTCCAATCACGAGGTTATATACATAAACATACATGAGTAAGCCAGGTGACTTGGTGGATTCAGGTTTGTGTGTTTACAAACACGCATGAAACAACCGACACAACCAGGTACGAGTATATAAATATCTGGTGACCAAGTAATCAGAACACCCTATGAGATCTCAGTATCTATCTAACTATGATAAAAGTTCAGATGATATAATCTTACAATAAAGCTAAAACATCGGACAATAACATTTTGCCAAGTCAATCTCCCCCCCCCCCCTCCCCGGTGACTAGTATCCTTGTGACTTGTTACCCTACCCGAGTGTTTTACCACCTCTAAATGTTGAACAAACCAGTCTGAAGTTGCATGCCTTTGGCTGCACAACTTATATTATAACAATGCCTCTCTAAATACAATGAACCATACATGATAGCAAGCAATAACTTTTTCACTACAGTTGTAATTCCTTGGCTCACATACAAATATCATACACGATCACTAGCAATATCTTTTTCACTTGCATCATAAATTTATCGGACACTTTATCTCTGCAACTTACATTAGAACAATGACCTTCACGTATCTAGGTCATTGCACATTCACATTAAGGCGAGGATTAAGGAACCATGATAGCAAGCAAAAACTTTTTCACTACAGTTGTAATGCCTTGGCTCACATACAAATATCATACACGATCACTAGCAATATCGTTTTCACTTGCATCATAAATTTATCGTACACTATCTCTACAACTTACATTAGAACAATGACCTTCAGGTACCCAGGTCATTGCACATTCACACTAAGGCGAGGATTAAGGAACCGTGTTTGGGTTCAGATCCTATAAGGTCGTTAAAAGCTCAAGCTCGACACTGAACTTTAGGTACACAGGTCATTACCAACAGTTTTTTTTTTTCACAATTGGTCTTATTTATTCTAATAAGAGTCAAGTACTACTACTTTCAACTTTAGGTTCTGCAACACTTGTTGATATGTTACCAGAAACTTGCTGATACGATCCAACAAATGAAAGAATACGACTATGTTTGCAACATTTCATCAAGATATCACGACAAATCATCCATACAAATACATTTATATCTTACATAGCCTACATTTTAAAACATCAATGGGCCTATCTTAACCAATAAAAAGCGTTGCATAAGTTCATAAATTGGGTCAAAAATCCTAGACCACATAAGTTTACAGAAATGTAGGGTTTACCGTTTACATACGCAACATTTTCCATTCTTGTCAAGGTATACAGAATCCATAAATGGAGAACCATGGCATCTAAATCGCACAAGTGATAATCCATACAAAGATCACATCAACAAGGAGCACAACCCATCGAGTATTAAATAAATAAATAAATAAAAAAGGACAGCAAAAAAGTTTTATTTGCAGCACACTCATAATCACACAATTCCACTCTGCCACTCATAATACTTAATCTTATCGCCCCAAACATGAGCTCCCTAAACCTTTATAATCAGCTACAAACAAGAACACTGATATTTCTCACAACCATGTAAATCAAATGTAACAACAATCAAAACTCATGATATTCACAACACAAAACATTAATGAAGGGGGTGTTTGTTTAAGCTTATTTATTGGGTTATGAGCTTATCCGTTTTCATAAGCCCCATTCTTTTAAGACTCATGGACTTATATAACTTTATTATGTCATAACAAACTTATATAATCCCACACAAGTTTCAAAATAAGCAAAAAAAAAATGAACTTATGAAATATAAGCCAAAAACAAATAAGCACACAAAAATAAGCTTAAACAAACACATACTAGAGCATTCCGTTAACAACTAATGAATTTCAACTACCGAGGGTGTTTGGATCAGCTTATTTAGCCGGCTTATGGGCTTATTTGACTTTGGAAAAGCCGACAAGCTCACTTACTGAAGGTTACGACCTTATCAACTTCACCTTATTGGCTTAAGCCAATAAGGTAAAGTTAAAAACCTCCAAAAAGCGAGCTTATCGGCTTTTCCAAAACCAAATAAGCCCATAGGCGGCTAAATAAGCTAATCCAAACGCCCTATACAAGATCATAGCCAACACAAGTCGAGTTCCATTATCTCGAAAAACCCGAATACCATATGTGATCAATATCAAACCACACATACATATCAAAACATCTCATATAATTTATTTAAAACATAACATAACAACCAAAGTCCCAAAATATTTAAAACACAGAATAAAGTCGACAAATAAGCAACGTTATCAAACAGGGCTAAGAAGCTGATACAAAGTTGGCTTAGGCTCAGAGTTCATCCCAATAACAATAACCAAAGGAATGAACCCCCAATGAGTTATGACCTTAGCTTTCTTCATGCCCCAAGTGCTCCATTCCTTCAAAAGCTTTGATGGTGAGTTGTTGTCGTTTGATGGTTTTGATGCTTTGTTTGATTTGCCCTTGTTTGTTCTCAACACAACCTTTGACGACATGTTTTTTTTTTTTTAGGAGGATCTGTGTGTTTTGTTGCAAAGACGGTGGAAATGATGGAAAAACCTAATTATGGTGAGATGTGTTGGTGTTTATAGGCCCATTTGTTGGTATATGAAATGAGTAAGCCCATTGAAGAAATGCCCAAGCTAGAGATTTTAAGCCCATTTAATGATGTACCAAAATGGTCTTCTTAGACTTTTATGTTTATCCAGAAATCTGGTGGAATTTATCTACATTTCACTTTTCGCCAGGGTGTTCGTGGGTTGGGTAATATCCAAATAAAAATTGAACCGAACCAGAAAATAACCGAACCGAACTTGCAAAACCGAACCGAACCGAAATAAAAGTTCGGTTTCGGTTCGATTATAGTTTTAAATCCGAACCAAAACCGAATTTAAATAAATATATATATTTTTATATATTTATATAAAAAATATATTAAAACTCTTTATAATATATATATAATATTTTTGAAGCTTGAAATTATTTTTTTTCAAAAATATATATAAATAAATGAATAAATTATTAAATTTGGGTAATTCGGTTCGGTTTTTCGATTTATTGGGGTTCGGTTTTGGTTTCGGTTCGGTTTAGTCAATTTGAATTGATTCGGTTGTTTTCGGTTATACTCGGAAAAAAAATTAACCGAACAAACCGAACCTAATAAACCGATAACTAGGCAGGTGAACACCCCTACTTTTCGCATACTCCATTTTAAGATTGGATATGTTGTTGTTGTTGAATAATATACCAAATAAGTAAATGTAAAGCTATAAGTAGTTTCAAGCAAGGTTACTTGTGTTTCTTTTTCATGGTAGAAATTAAGTGGCAATGATAAAGGCAACAAACCAAATAATGGGTTAATCACGTGTACTTACAAAAGTTAAAGGAATCATAATGTAACTTCTTAGGCGAATTATTGCTGTTATGGGTGAGGTGTAAGCTTTTGCCTAGTCGGCTACTGAATTACGCGTGTGGTTGGTACATCTTCCCCGCTCGCGTATGCTAAGATAAATGTGAGATAAAATATGGGTTGAGTTATTAAGGCCTCCTAATTTTTTATTAAGACCCCTTTAGATTTTTTTTTTTTTTTTTTTTTTTATAATTTTGTTTATATAAATTTATAAGCGCGAAAATGCGGGCTGTAAATATAAAGTTTAATAAACAAACAGCTTAAAAGCGCCGTAAATACAGAGACGAACCCGTAGCGTATTGTCTTGAAAAGCGGGGACAAGGAATATTCCCTTGAGGACAAGGTGGCAGGCTATGGGTAGGGAGGGTCTTAATAGTATTACCCTAAAATATAAGTAGTCTAAGAGCTCCTACAATGATAAGTCTACAAAAAAACATTAAAAAAAACAAGAATTTATTTAATTGTTAAAGATATCATTGTGTACACTCTTTTTATAATTTTTTTTATTACTTTTCATTAAGTTAGGGTGCATTTGGTATCCCGGAATGAGAATGAGGGAATGAATTTTCATTCTAATCATGTGTTTGTTTAAAATGCAAATATTTCAAATGTAGGAATGAATGATATATATGTTCCATACTCCATATACCTCACAAAGTCCACCACTACTATCAAACTCATACCCATTCTGATTAATAGCGGCATACCAAACACACCTTAAACATGAAAATGAATTACATAAACATTCCTAATAATCATTTTTAAAACACAAAACAAATCACCATCACAATTAATAAACTACCATGCAATAAAACAACCATAAGCCATTAAATATATATCAATCATCATTTAACTCATATCCATAACTTTAACTCATATTAAAACCAAACAAACTAAAACCCCAAAACACTGACCCTTAAACCCCATAAAAATTCGACAAATACCAAACATTTACCACAACTCA
Organism: Chrysanthemum lavandulifolium; assembly: GCA_022545495.1. NCBI lineage: Eukaryota > Viridiplantae > Streptophyta > Magnoliopsida > Asterales > Asteraceae > Chrysanthemum > Chrysanthemum lavandulifolium. The sequence goes on from CM040238.1 coordinate 223,098,805, forward strand.
AATAGGACTAAGAAGCTGTAACAAAGTTGGCTTAGGCTCAGTATTCATCCCAATGACAATGATCAAAGGAATGAACCCCCAATGAGTCACAACTTTAGCTTTCTTCATACCCCATGTGCCCCACTCTTTCACCTCCTTCAACACCTTTTCAGCTGTATCTTTTTTCGATGGCTTAGGTTCTTGGTTTGGTTTGCCCTGGTTTTTCCTTGAAACAACCCTGGACGACATGATGATTTACTGGTGTGATCTTCTTGTTGTTTGAAATCGTGAACCCTAAAATAAGGTTGAATATACGTGGGAAACAAGTCAGCCCATTAAAAAATGTTATGAAATGGAGGCCCATTTCAAAGAGTTGTTTAAATCTGAAATAAGAAAATTTGGAATGTTGATTTGTTATCATATTAATTTATACACTTGGCATATTTAGAATTTTTAATGTTGTTTGTTTCTTTACTTAAGTTTACGAGGGACAAAATAATATGGAGCTAGTAATGATCTTAGTGAAAACTCTAACTTTACCTTCAAGGTAAATGGTTTAGGAGTATTTTGGATTGGATTAGCTTAAGCTAGTATACTTTTTCACTATGCACAAGCTAAAAAACCTTCGGTGACACACATAAAATTATCAGTGGCATCCATTCTATGTTAGCACGATACTAAGAGCATTAGGTATCGTGGTGCCGTCTTGCTCGTGTTGTGGAGAAAAGTGTTGTTACATCAGCATCTTTTTTCATAACACCAGAATTCATTACAACACCAAAAACCTCATCCCTCCTATAACATTAGTTTCTGGTGCTGTCATGCATTTAAATACATTTGGACCACACATAATTTTTTTCTTTTTCCATTTATTTACATACATTTAAATACACCAACACATTTAACTAAAATAAAAAATTTCAATAATAAAAGAATACATTTAAAAAACAAAACATATAAAAATAAAAATACCAACCTGCATAAATATTGACATCATTATAAAACTTATTGAGTTATTGATAATTTGATTAATTTCTTTCACATAATATTCTCCTAAAATGTACAAATATTTATTTAATTTGTACAATGGGCCTTTAAAATATGGGGTGATACTCACATCACATATTTTGATCGTCATCGTCATGATTTGTGCATTCTGATTCTACAGTACAAACCAGAATGCACAAATTGTGCGTCGTTAAAAAATGGTGTATGTATCAATCTCTTAAAATAAGTAGATTATTGGGCCTAATCGAAAATACAAGTAAATGTTAGGGTTTTATATAGAAACACATGTACTTCATCTCTTTTAACTCTACTTTGTATTTTACAAAGCAACACTCAACTTTTCTTTTCTACTATGAATCCTTCAAAATAATCACAGAAACACTCATCCACCATTTTTGCGGCCAAATCCTACCTTATTCCTCCATAAAACACACAGATCAAACACAAAAAGAAAAATAAAAAAGAAAACGCGAAAAAAACAAGAGAAAACGCGAGCACCGGTGCCCACTTTGCACCGTCGGGAGGGTTTTTCCGGGACCATCTCGATTGGTCACGACGGCTCAAGACTCGAAAACGCGAGGCCCGGTACCCAAGTGGCGCCGTCGGGTGGTGTTTTGGAGGAAAACGCTTGAGAAAACGCATGGTACCTAGCCCTCTAAAAATAACACAAATTCAAATATTATTCACACTCATAATAATAAACACTAAACATACTAAAAACACTCAACGCATATACAGTTAAAGTCCAAATGACGCTGCTAATAACACCCACCACGATATATAAGTGAGTGTGAGATGACATTCGGTGTCATCCAATGACATTATGGTAATGCATGATTGTTAAGACTCCGATTAGGAGTTTAAGATATTACGATTATACGATACTACAAAGGAAGAAAAATCTCATTTTATGTAGGATCTTTGCAAGATTAAGATTTTATAGGATCCAAATATTGACCATATAATCTTAAGATATAATCCGATTCAATTTTACTTTTTTCGAACTAAAAACTCAAAAACTACAAAATTAAATATTTTATTTTACATTATTAAAAAAAACAATATGTTAAAATTCTTAAAGATTTCATAATCATAATTTATAACAACATATTTATTAATAACTTCAGCACCTCCTCAATAACAAATTAATAAGTAAAACATCCTCCTTATCAATAAAACCAATAAGTATTGGTGTATGTAAGTTCCGTAAAAAAAATGATGGATTAATCAGATAACTTTCTCTCTCCCATAACTGAATTTCCCGCTATTTTCGCCATTATCACTTTCCACTAAAAAATTCAATTACTTCATCAATAATGCGTATTTTTTAAAACTAATCCGCTCATTAGACTCGTCTATTCATTACGCATGCAATGAATAGCTTTGATTTTGTTTTCGTTCAGTTCTGAGAAATCCCCCAAATTGTCATATTTTGTTCTTTTCATCATAATTAGGTCTCAGTTACCTGTATATAGTTTTAATTGTTCTGAATTAGAAAATGTCGAACAAAAAAAGGCAAATGAAAAGAAAAATCAAAATTCCAAACAAATATAGTGATTCTATCAGTAATTTGAGGAAGAATAGAGAATGTAGTGATAGTATTGAGATTGTGGATAAGCATGTGGAGAGTGATGATGTTAGCTTAAGTGGTTGTGAAAAATGTGGGGATGCTGAGAATAGTAAGAATGTTGTTAGTAAGGGGGAATGGAGTTCTGGTATGGATAGTGATGTAGGTGGTAAAAGGAATGTTGGTGATGAGTTTGAGAAAGTTAGTTATGAGGATAGAAGATCTCTGGAGTCAGAATTTCCATTGCCGAAATACACTTTTGGATCTGCTGTAAGTCCTAAATCTAATGAAGTTTTGAGTAGTTTTGCACCTAATGATACAACTGTGAATGTGAATGTTAGTAGTAAGAATGATAGTGCTAATATTGTTGTGATTGATGGAAATGCTAGGGATTATAATCAAGGTAGCAGTTCTAAGCTAATATTTGAGAAATCATTTGTGAATACTATAAAAGATAAGGAAATAGAAATTGAAAACAAACTCAAATTGATACCCACTGAATTAGAGGAAGGAAGAGAAGTTGTTGTGTTTGAGGAGGATATTGTTATAGAAGGAAGTAGGAAAAATGACTTTATGTGGGAGATTTGTTGGTAGTACTATGCCTTTTGCTGAGTTAAGGTATAACTTTGGTAGAATATGGGGTATGGTTTAAGGGATATTATTGTGCAAAGAGGAGTGTATTTTTTCAAATTTAGGGATGATGAAGGAATGAACTATGTCCTTGAAAATGGACCCTGGATGGTAGGTAGCAGACCACTTTTAGTGCAGAAATGGGACCCTAGCATCATAATAGATAGAATCCGACCACATTAAACTTCTAATTTGGGTGAAAATGTATAATATGCCTATGGAAGCTTGGAGTGTAAAAGGAGTAAGTGCTATTGCTAGTAGCCTAGGAAGACCCATTATTATGGACAAAGTTACAGCTAGGGTGTGCCATGAGGGAAGGGGAAGAGTGGGATTTGCTAGAGTTTTGGTTGAAATAGATGCAGAAAAGGAGATTAAAGATAGTATTGAAATCTGCTATAAGAATGAGGACAAAGTGACTATGTGTACTAAGTTTGTGAGAGTTGAATACACATGGATTCCACGTAAGTGTACTCTTTGTAAAGTCTTTGGTCATTTGGATGCTAATTGTATTCATAGGCCTAGAACTAAGGGTGAGGAGATAAGGGTTGAAAAGGAAGTGAATCTGAGATAATGTTAGTGAGACTACTAGGGAGAAAGATAGATCATACAAGAATAAGAATGTGCCAATAGATAATAATCACAACAATAAGAAACAAAATCGGGGTATTTCTAAGAGCAACCATGGGAACCTTGGTAGGAAGAATTTTAAAACTAAAAGCAGAGTAGAATTTAGGCCTAAGGAAACACAGAATGATAAAGGAAGAATGAATGATAATGTGATGGAAAATGGAGATAAGGAAAGTGCTGATAAGAAATGTAAAGAGAAGGTGGATGAGCAGAATATTCAAGACAAAACTAAGGAGAAACTAAGTCCTAGGAAAGCTTGGAATGTTCAAAAAGATATTATAGAAGATATTAGAAATAGTGCTAACAAATATGTTGTGCTAAGTGAACATTATGAAGAGGATACACAGGAGAAGCAAGTTTCTGGTGAAGAGGAGATTGTTAATAAATACCTAAAATACAAAAGAAAGCCTTCTACCAATGTTATAAGCAAGTGGTCCAAAGATATGATAAATGAGTTTAATAACAAATGGGAGGATATGTGGAAGGAAGTTGAAGAAATTGAAGAGGATGTCTTAGAAGAAGAAACTGAATTTGCTAAGAGTATGGAGATGAATGAGTTAGGTGGTAAAGGAGGGGATATCCTGTATAAGGAGGATAGTATTTCAGCTAGTTTACAATGAATATTTTTAAACTCTGATTTGAGAATTGCTGCTTGGAATGTTAGGGGTATTTGTAATAAGAAATCTCGGAAAGAAGTTAAGAGTTTCATTGTTGATGAAAGGCTTAGTGTTTGTGCTGTATTAGAGACTCATATGAGCCTTAAGAAAGTGGATAAGATTTGTAGTTTTGTGTTTGGAAACTGGTCATGGCACACTAATGTTAGAGATTGTAGAAAAGGGTGTAGAATTGCTATTGGATGGGATAATAATACTGTTAATCTCATGATCCTTAATTCTTTTGATCAAAGTGTTCTGTGCTTGATTGAAGTGATTCAAACCAAGGTGAATTCTTTTGCTCTTTCACTTATGCTGCTAATTCTGGGAAAAAAAGGAAATGTAATGGAAGAATTTGGCTAGTGATAAGGGATTTTTGGATTCAAATCCATGGGTCCTTATGGGTGATTGGAATGTGAGCTTAAACATAAATGATCATTCAAAAGGTGGGTCATGCAAAACAAGGGACATGCTTGATTTTCAGGAATGTGTTGAAGATATTGAAGTAGAGGATCTGAACAGTATTGGCACTCACTTTACTTGGATTCAGAGCATACTTAATCCTAGTAATGGTATTATGAAGAAAATTGATATAGTTATGGGGAATGCTAAATTCATTGATAAATTTAGCTGTTCTCATGCTGTGTTCCTTCCCCATATGACATCTGATCATTGTCCAGCTGTGCTGGTGCTCCCAAAGTCTCTTAGTAAGAAGAAAAAAGCCTTTAAGTTTGCTAACTATGTAGCTGATAAACCAGAGTTTTTGGATTTAGTGAAAAAGGAATGGAAGGGTCAAGAACAAGGTTGTGAGATGTTTAAGCTAGTTAAAAAGCTTAAAGCCATGAAATATCATATGAAGGGGTTGAACTAGAAGCATGGTAATTTGTATGATAGAGTTCAATTATGGAAGGTTAAGCTAAAAGATATTTAGTATAATGTGGATAAGAGTCCTCATGATACTGTGTTAAAAGAGCTGGAAGCCAGTATCCTTAAAGAATACAACACTGCAGTTCAAGATGAAGAAAAGTTTCTCTATCAGCAAGCTATGATTGATTGGCTCAGAGATGGGGACAAAAACAGTAAGTTTTTTCACGCAGTGTTAAAAGATAGAAGTCATAGAAGCAGAATTGCAGAGATTTGTAATGAGAAGGGTGAAAGGTTTGAAGATCAAGAGGTTCCTGAGCAGTTTGTTGATCATTTCAAAAAATTCCTTGGCAAAGAAACTCCTGTTCAAGACCTTAATAATAGTGCTAGCCTGTTCTGCAACAAAGTTTCTACTTTCTAGAGAAGATGCTGAATATATGATTAGGCCAGTAAGTTACTTGGAAATTAAATTGGCTATGTTTGATATTGATGATAATAAAGCTCTTGGGCCAGATGGATATACTGCTAAATTCTACAAAAAAAAGCTTGGTTTGTGGTTGGTGATGATGTTTGTAGGGCAATTAAAGAATTTTTTGTCACAAGTAAGTTGCTAGGTGAGGTGAATGCAACCCTGATATCTCTTGTCCCCAAAACAGATACCCCACAAAAGGTGTCTAATTTTAGGCCTATTGCTTGTTGCAATGTTTTATACAAATGCATTAGCAAAATACTTACTAACAGAATCAAAACAGCTCTCTGCAAGCTTGTCAACCAAAATCAAAGTGCCTTTATCCCTGGTAGACAAATCACTGATAACATTTTGATTACACAAGAGCTTTTAAGAGGTTATAACTGGAAGAATGGTGTTAAGATGATTGCTATGAAGATAGATATTCAAAAAGCTTATGATACAGTTAGTTGGAAGTTCCTTGAAGATGCTTTAGTTCTATTTGGTTTCCCTATGCAGATGGTGAAGTGGATTATGGTTTGTGTTGGGAGTGCAGCCTTTTCTATTTGTGTAAATGGAGATAGATATGGGTATTTTAAATGGGGAAGAGGTTTGAGGCAAGGTGATCCAATATCACCATATATGTTCACTCTAGTAATGGAAGTTTTCACCTTAATTATGCAGAATCGGATTGAAAGTGACAGTTCTTTTAGATATCATTGGGGTTGCAAACAATTGAAGATATCGCATTTATGCTTTGTTGATGATCTCCTAGTTGTGTGCCATGGTGATATCAAGTCAGTTAAGGTGGTTAAGAGGTCCCTTGATTTGTTTAGCTGTCTAAATGGGCTTAATCCAAATTTGGGAAAAAGTACTGTTTTCTTTGGTAATGAAAAAGATCAAGTGAAACAAGAGGTTCTCAGAATTTTACCATTTAAGATTGGAAGGCTTCATGTGAAATACCTTGGTGTCCCATTGATCACTAAGCAGACAGGGGTTAATGAGTGCAAGGAATTAATTGACAAAGTTAGAATTAAAGTAAAAAAACTGGAAAAATAGAATGTTGTCTTATGTTGGGAGATTGCAGCTTATTGCTTCTGTTTTGGGTTCCATGCAAGTTTACTGGTTTTTTGTGTTCCTCATTCCTAAAATGGAGATCAAGGATATTGAAAGACTTCTCAAAGGGTTTTTATGGTGCCAAGGTGAGCTGTCTAAAGGGAAAGCTAAAGTTGCTTGGAAGCATATCTGTAAGCCAAGGGATCAAGGGGGTTTGGGGATTAAGGATCTAGGTAAATGAAATGAATTTTTGATGTCTAAGCATATCTGGAATGTTGCCAGTAATAAAGAATCCTTGTGGGTTAAATGGATTAATGTATTTAGGCTAAAAGGAAGCAGTATATGGAATGTTCAAGTTGATGTGAATGCCAATGCTGGATGGAAACAAATGTTAAGTCTGAGAGACTTAATAAGGAAGCATGTGTTTTATGAGATTGGCAATGGTAAACAGTGTTATTTTTGGTTTGATAAATGATGCAATCAAGGGCCATTGAGTGAACATGTTCTTTCAGTAACTATTATGGAATATGGTCTTCAATGTAATGCAAAGGTAAGTGATATGGTGAGCAATGGTCAATGGAGATTTCCCAATGAATGGCTTGATAAGTATCTTGTGTTGCAGTCTATTACTCCCCCTAATATTGATCCAAATAAAAATGATATGGCTATATGGATTAGTAATGAGGGAAGGAAAAGAAAGTTTGTAGTTGGGAAGTTATGGCAAGATATTTGTGTATATGAGGAAACAGTTCAGTGGTGTAAATTGATATGGTTCTCACATTGTGTACCTAAACATTCTTTCATCTTATGGCTTACTATGCAAGGAAGACTTACTACTCAAGATAGGCTGGCTAAGTGGTACCCAGGGAGAGAAGATTTATGTCCTCTTTGCAATGAATGCAGTGACTCTCATGGTCATCTGTTCTTTGAATGCAAGTTCTCTAATGAAGTGTGGAATGTTATGAAGAAGGCAATGGAACAGTGTAATATGAGCAATAAATGGAATGAAATTGTGCATGATCTCTGCAAATTACCTAATAACATATCCATCATGAGTGTGGTTAGAAGGATTTTATTGGGTGCTAGTGTTTACTTCATATGGCAGGAGAGAAATAAAAGATTATTTGGGACTGAGAAGAGAAAATGGGAAGAACTTTTTTATGTGATTATGAATTATGTAAGGCTAAAACCGTTAAGCCTTAGAGTTTTAATGACAGTAAAAGTAAATAAAGTCATGGAAAGTTGGAAAGTTAATATGCAATGTTTCAAAAATGAACAAGTTATGGTGGAATGGAGTGGATGGGATAAGAATATTTGTGCAGTTGGCTAGTACCTTGGTGGTGTAGCTATTCATGAGGATTCATGGTTCTATTTTGTGTACTTAGTTAGGGTAGCAAGATGGATCATGGATTTCTTTAGGCATAGTCTACATCAGCAAAATGTAGTATCCTGCACTTGGTTTTAGAATGCTCTCTGAGATGGCTATGTTGTGTAGCCATTGGTCTTAGAAAAAGTGGTAATATCCTGATCTCTTGTCTGGATCATTATCAGTTTGTTATGTGTATTAGGACATCTAGCAGAGGTGATTGTTTATGCTGTATCTCTTCAAAGGTATTGACATGTTCTTCAATTTCCTACTAATTCTCCCTTCAGTTGATGGCTTTATATCTTGGGATAATGGTGCATCAATTATGTGAAATTCTTCTCATCCTTATAGTAGGCCTTTGTTAGGTAGCTATGGGGATGGCTTGCTTTTTCAGAGTTTTGGTCTACTTGATAACATCAAATTGCCTAATCTTTTATATATCAAATTCCCTGATCTTTTATATATCAAATTCCCGTGTTTATGGCCTCATTTGCATTAATATGGTACTTAATTCTTTCATATTCATTCATATTTGCATTTCAGGATAAATGAGGCGTTGGAGCGGAAAAGAAGTGATAAAGGCCAAGTATATGTTCAAGATTGATTTACGAGGACCTTTGGATTTTATGTGAAGACTACGCCAGTAACTAGCTAATAGTGTTACGCGTAAATATGAGCTTTGAAGGATCTGGCGTAACCATCTCTTATGGTTACGTCGTAATTATTTTATGAAGGTTACACAGTAACATGGCAATTTAGTTACGCGTAGAGATAATTACTGAGCAGATAAATATATACGGTTGAAGAGTTACGGCGTAATTCGGTAATTTAATTATGCCGTAATTATTACTTAGGCGCTAAGGAGTTGAAGTCCCGTGGCTAAATGAAGATAATATTTACTCCGAGAATGAAAAGTAAAAATAACAAGTGCGATCAGGGACTAAAGGTGACAACTTATATGAAGTTTATTTACTTCAAGGACTACAATTTAAATGAAGAAGAACGATGAGGGGCCAAAAGTGACATCTAGTGCAAAAATGTTTCAATTAATGGAATGGATAATGAAAACTACGAAGTTGGAAGTTACAGTATTAGTTACGGCGTAACTTAGTTACGACGTAACTAGTTATATTAGTTACGGATTAATTTATTTAATTACGCCGTAACCATGTCGGGGCCTATAAATACAGCCCTAAATCTGCATTATTTGGTATCTCTCTTCACCCCTCTCCTAGGGGTCGATTAGGGCACCACTCGGGGTATTTTTCAAGATCAAGTCGGTTTGAAGGAAGAATTCACTCGAATCATCATCATTATTAGCTCTACATCAATTAAATTGTATCAAACATTATGTTCAATTCAATTTATGATTTATTCATTTTGTTGGTATGATTTACTATATGTTTGGCTAAGCACCACAGTCTTGGCCTTATTATGATTCCTTAATTGTTTTGTTTATGTTTACTTTACTTTCGTACAATTATTTCTAAGTGTATGCATGCATAGTTCTTTGGTAGTCACCCACAGTTCGGTAGTTTTGAATGGCGGTGAGGCCAATTGCCTAGGAGATATGACCAAGCGACCCTAGGTGAGCGGGGTGAGGCGGAATGGTAAGATATGACCAATGACGACCCTTTCTACTTGTGCGATTTGACCAACCGATCACTATCGTTTGGATGAACTTAAGAACTGGGGTGTAGTGTCTAAGTTCCTAACGGTGGGGCACTCACTATTTTGAATCTAGCATGTAGCGGTGTAATGACTTGGCTTAGGGGACTAGGAACAACAGGACTTATGACGGTGCTTGATTTCTCCTGTGGTGGCATCTTTGTTGATAGGTTAGGCGAATTGACCAAATGTTGTCCTCTCGAATTTGACCCCACCAAGTAATTGGAAGTAAGTAGCGTAGACATAACTAGCTAGGAGGATTAACTAGGTTAGCACCACTCTCCTTCATTAATCTCACCTTTTCCTTTTCCTGCTTTTAGTAGTTAATTAATTAATTAAATCCTTATCAAAACCACCTTATAATCGTGACATAGACTTAAGTTAATTTCCGATCCTCGTAGCTCTTGGGACGACCTCGGCTTTACCGCTTACTACACTACACACGACCGGTACACTTAGCCGTTAGTGCATTAGGGTAGACCATATGTATAGCGAGACACTATAAATATTAAGACACAGTCGATAAAACACGCATCAAGTTTTTGGCGCCACGCCGGGAGCTATTTAGGATTTTAATTTAAATTTTCTTTTATTTTTGTTTGTAGTTTTTCTTTTTTTCTTATTTTCTGTTTTTGTTTGTTTTTGATATTTCAGGATATGAAAGATTCAGCTTTTGACATGCTCACTATGGAAGAATGTATTGCTTTAACTCAAGGTGACCAAAGATCGGGCATCGTATATCCCGAGTTTAATGATGACATCGAGTTTGAGATCAACTGCCAGTTCATGAGGGAACTTAGACAAAAACTTTTCGCAGGAACTAACGATGATGATTGTGCGAAGAGTATTGGAGATCGCAGATCTTTTCCACACTCCAGGAGTTTCTCAAGATGCATTAATGCTTAGAGTGTTCCCTATTATACTCACTGGTGCAGATAGAAGATGGATAAAGATGTTTCCTGCTGGGTCAATCAACACGTGGAATCTTTTGAAGAAAGCATTCATTCGAAGATATTGTCCTCCTTGAAAGATTGCCAAAAAGATGGATGAGATAAGGAGTTTCAGACGAAGATGGATGAAACGCTTGATGAAGCTTGGGAAAGATATAATGACCTTCTCTACAGATGCCCAACGCATGATATCGGCAACCATCGATGGTCCTTATTTTCTACAAAGGTCTAAACATTCCGTCCCGCCAAATGCTCGACTCTCAAGGACCTATCCTACAATGCCACCGCACAAGCCCTTAGATCAATTGAAAAGATGGTGACCATTCACGAAATTGGTATGATGGAGCAACCACTTGGGTAACAAATAGCAAGGGCTTGGATGACATTGGTGACATAACCAAACAGTTGATGAACTCGGATGTGATATGAATATGGTTAAGGAAGACATTCATGCTATACAAGAGCATTCTCTCCGAGAGGAGCATAAAGAATATGAGCGGTCAAGTACGTTGAGTCATTGGAGGAAGCCAAGAAATTCTCGGATAATTTAAAAGGATGCACGACTCGAATGACGAAATGATCAGGGAATTCAAGGAGGGAGCGGACCTGAATTTAAAGAAGCTTGACGGTAAGAGGAAAATCTTGGAGGCTAAGCTTGAAGAGTTAAACCAAAAGGTCCTGGAAAGTAAAAGAATGCAGTTGGAACTATCAAAGCAACAATGGGAAAGATGAAAGAAGTCAACAAGGAGCCGGTTCCTCGTGATTTACCTTATATCGGACCCTATGTACCACCTATCCCATTTCCAGGACTTTTGAAGGTTGCGAGAAAAGAAGAAATAAGCGAAGATCAATTGAAGAAAATGGAAGCAAAGAACTTACAGAGTGATGAAGCAATGCCACAAGCTAATGAGGAATCAACCACAACACATAATGGTATTACTTAACTCTTCTTTTATTCCTAACAATCTTGCTTGTTTTCTATGCGAGTTCTTTGAAATTATGGATGAAATCGTGCAACCTATCACATCACCCGATAATGGTTATGTAGCTTGACATCGAACCAATTCTAGTTGATCGTGCAAAGGAATTAGAAGACAAAATCTTGGACACCTCAGTGATAAACAAGGAGACATATGAGCCGATTAATCAACCACATCACGAGGTGAACAAATCATCAATGCCATCAACTAAAACGGGTAAGGTATGGAGGGAAATGACATCTCCTTTCAGGTATGATCATAATTTATCATTTCCCCACCCCATAGCAAATTCACACCTCATGGTGTTTATTGCTATTTTTACCCACACTTGATTTCAAGTGAGGGGATGAACACCCTTTTACGTAGTAAATAAGGGTGGAGTCAAGCTCGTGACTCGAACAAAAACAAGCGCTTCGTGGGAGGCACCTCATGCCTATCTTTTCTTTTCATTTTATTAGTATAGTTGGGTTTTATGTTTTCTAACCATTTTTGCGGAAACGAGGAAGTAATTGTTGTTGCGGTTCTTGATCGACCGGAGTTCTCACGTAACTCATCTTAGTGATTACGTCGTAACCAACTTTTAGCGGTAGAATTCTTGACGCATTAATAATTACGGTATTACCATCTCCATGGTTACGCCAGTAACCACTCGCTTTGCACTTATGTCGTTTTTTGCTAGTTACGGCGAACTCCTTCATAAGAGTTACGACGTAACCTTCCTCTCTAATTCTTTCATTTTAAAACATAATAACCTTGTATTAGTTTTTAAATGAACTTTGTGGGTGTGTTCCCTGTAAACCCTCACGAGACTTCACTCGTCACTTGGGACACCAAGTGGTTTAAAAGGCTTGTTGCATATGCTAAATGCAATCGTGATTCCTACGAAAGTGAGTTAGGTTTTTTCTTTTATTGCTTGTTGTTTTTCTAGTATGATGCGTTTGGTTATCTTATGTGAATTCAGGTTATTAAAGTTTGCTCATAGATCTCAAAGCGGGACACGTTTACTCGTGAGTCTTCGATCATGCCGAGCAAATCCAGGGGAGTTTTATGTTCCAATTCTAACCCTTCTTATCTTTCATTTATATGCTTAAGTATGACCCAAGTGGGGGGAAGGGATTAGACATAGACACCCGCTTGATTTTACTTGCCTTTATTTTTCGGGGGAATTGCATATATACCCACTAAAACTTAAAAACTTGCATATTTCCCCAATAATACAAGTTTTTATTGCATGATGTACAATGCATTTTAAGCATGTTTTGGGTATATATGCAAATATGCAAGTTTTAGTAGGTATATATGCAATTGACCCTTATTTTTCTAGTTTTTGATGAAAAGTGTTTCATTAGTAAAATTTTGACATGTTTTTCATTATTAACTGGATTAATCTAGACTGAGCACACCTACCCTACATTTCCATTGTGTGAGGATAAGCCTTTCCGTTTTCCCCTTATACATAATACCACATAAATGAGTGTGCCGGTGGCTGTAGTAGACTTTAGAACTTGGCCTTGTATATCTTTTCGAGACCATTATCATGAGCATTACACTGAGGTAACTTGGTGTGATCGGTGCAACTAGGATATAAGGCAATTTTAGGATTAAACCCAAATAGCCCACATATGTATTGTGATATTGACTTTTCACATCGATTAGTCAATTCCCCTGTTAAACCCTGTTTGTTGCACTCTCCATTAGTGCAAGATACCCCTAGAAACTCCCTTCAGAGCCTTTCCTTTCATTTTGTTCACCCTATATATGTTTCGTTACACCCATCGCCTAGCCTACCCTGTGGTTTCCTTATGTCCATGGTTCGGGCGCTGTTGGTTAATTTTGGTTCCACTAGTGAAAGTCGCGGGTTTTGAATAAAGGGTTGTGAAAGAAAATCGGGTTTAGATGATAGTTGATCTCAAGTGGGGGATGCTTTATTTGTTCGTATTATTTTATTTTTATTCATGTATACCTTGTCTTGCATTAAAAAAAAAAAAAAAAAAAAAAAAAAAAGATGAGAATGCAAGCAAGAGTTTATTAGTTGTTTATTGCTGATCGTAATATAAATCAGCTTGTGTGTCGTATTGTGTTGAGTGTTCTCTCCTTGTTTCATCTGGCGCAAATTTTTACAAATCCGTTTTGTCTTACGGATACAATTAGAAACCCATACATTTCTATCTCGCCTTTCAAATTTTAATATTTGTACAATGGGGACATTGTACATTTCAAGTGGGGGGATGGGAGATAGAAATGGCCAATTTTGATAGAAATATGTGCTAAATTGACCCAAACTTTAAATTTTTTTATATAGCACATTCTTTTTTCATTAATGATGAAGGCCGAGTTAATGCATCTTATTTGCCTAGATTATGGAGTTTATGAGGCACCACATTACATGTATTATGCATTAACTCGTGTATTGGATTATTGAAGACCCTTTGACTCTTGACCCTCGATTTTTGCTACGGGATTGAATGCGACTAGTGGTGGGGCGATTGTGGACTCAGGAATCTATTTGTTTCGTGTCTTTTTGTTTACACCCATTAAAATTTCCCATGTCTTATCCTACCCTTAGTCATGAATCGAGTTTGGGTGAGGAAGCGAGCAATCATTGGTGTCTTGGCCATGGATTTGGTCATGTATCATTGGTTTTGTCCCTTCGCCGTAGCTCGTTAGTAATGACAAAATAACCCCATAAGCTGTGTTGTGTCAACCCATTGCCTTTTAGAATAGCCGCATCTATAGACTCTAGTGGTGGATTACCAAGCCTATGATAGAATACTCGCCATGATCGAGCGGTTGGTGATCACCCCAAAATATTAAACACGTGAATTATGAGAGAGTGTGATTTCAATTCCCTTTTCGTGAGGTGCTCGGTTTGGAATTTTCTAGCTAGGTGATTTTTAGACTCATATCTTCCAATTAATCCTGGGAGATATCTTTTTAAGAATTATTTAAAGGGTCTACTTGAGGACAAGTAGGATTCAAGTGGGGGGATATTTGATAACATCAAATTGCCTGATCTTTTATATATCAAATTCCCGTGTTTATGGCCTCATTTGTATTAATATGGTACTTAATTCTTTCATATTCGTTCATATTTGCATTTCAGGATAAATGAGGCGTTGGAGCGGAAAAGAAGTGATAAAAGGCCAAGTATATGTTCTGAAGATTGATTTACGAGGACCTTTGGATTTTATGTGAAGACTACGACGTAACTAGCTAATAGTGTTACGGCGTAAATATGAGCTTTGAAGGATACGGCATAACCATCTCTTATGGTTACGTCGTAATTATTTTTGTGAAGGTTACGGCGTAACATGGCAATTTAGTTACGCCGTAGAGATAATTACGGAGCAGATAAATATATACGGTTGAAGAGTTACGGCGTAATTCGGTAATTTAATTCGCCGTAATTATTACTTGGGCGCTAAGGAGTTGAAGTCCGTGGCTAAATGAAGATAATATTTACTCCGAGAATGAAAAGTAAAAATAACAAGTGCGATCAGGGACTAAAGGTGACAACTTATATGAAGTTTATTTACTTCAAGGACTACAATTTAAATGAAGAAGAACGATGAGGGGCCAAAAGTGACATCTAGTGCAAAAATGTTTCAATTAATGGAATGGATAATGAAAACTACGAAGTTGGAAGTTACAGTATTAGTTACGGCGTAACTTACAGTATTAGTTACGGCGTAACTTAGTTACGACGTAACGTAACTCTAGTTACGACGTAACTAATTATATTAGTTACGGCGTAACTTTAGTTACTGACGTAATTAATTTATTTAATTACGCCGTAACCATGTCGAGACCTATAAATACAACTCTAAATCGCATTTTTGGTATCTCTTCACCCTCTCCTGGGGTCGATTAGGCACCACTCCGGTATTTTCCGGCAGTCAAGTCGGTTTGAAGGAATAATTCACTCAATCATCATCATTATTAGCTCTACATCAAGTAATTTGTATCAAACATTATGTTCAATTCAATTTATGATTTATTCATTTTGTTGGTATGATTTACTATATGTTTGGCTAAGCACCAGTCTTGGCCTTATTATGATTCCTTAATTGTTTTGTTTATGTTTACTTTACTTCGTACAATTATTTCTAAGTGTATGCATGCATAGTTCTTTGGTAGTCTCCCTGGTTCGGTAGTTTTGAATGGCGGTAGAGGCCAATTGCCTAGGAGATATGACCAATGACCTAGGTGAGCGGATCGAGACGGGAAGGGTAAGATATGACCAACCGACGACCCTTTCTACTTGTGCGATTGACCAACCGATCACCTATCGTTTGGATGAACTTAAGAACTGGGGTGTAGTGTCTAAGTTCTAACGGCCGGGCACTCACTATTTTGAATATAGTATGTAGCGGTACTTAATGACTTGGCTTAGGGACCGGGAACAACAGGACTTATGACGGTGCTTTGATTTCTCCTGGTGGCATCTTCACCGATAGGTTAGGCGAATTGACCAAATGTTGTCCTCTCGAATTTGACCCCACCTGAAGTAATTGAAAGTAAGTAGACGTAGACATAACTAGCTAGGAGGATTAACTAGGTTAGCACCACTCTCTTTCATTAATCTCACATTTTCCTTTTATTGCTTTTAGTAGTTAATTAATTAAATCCTTATCAAAACCACCTTATAATCGTGACATAGACTTAAGTTAATTTCCGATCTTCGTAGCTCTTGGGACGACCTCGGTTTTACCGTTTACTACACTACACACGGCCGGGTACACTGCCCATTAGTGCATTAGGGTAGACCATAGGTATAGCGAGACACTATAAGTATTAAGACCTGGTCAGTAAAACCTGCATCACTACTTTTGTCCCATAAAGTAAGTTTACAACTGAGAAGGGTAAGTGAGACTGGTGAGGCAATGAATGTTTCTTGGAATAGTGAGGAGTGAAAGATGATCCTACTTGGTCCTTGATATGCATTGCCTAAAGGAGGAAAGGTGGTAGCCATTAAAAGGGTGTGTGTTCCTATTCTGATAATGCCTGCTTGTTTCTTAGTTTGAGTCTATACTAGTGAGGAGGCTACTGCTAGTATGGCTTGATCTGAGATCTAAGCTAGGAAATGTAGTCAGATTGAGTATAGCCCTTTTAGTGAGTGATGCGCTCCCAAACAACAAGCTAAATCACACAAGCCTACCACTTGTGAATGGCGGACCGTAACAAGCTTAAAGCGCTCAGAACAGAATGCAATGAAGATCCGGGGAGTATAGTGTTTCCGGGTCGTTATGTCCCAATGAAGCATGCAATGGATCACCAAACGATAGTGATCGAGAGATTTGAGCGAAAAAGGAGATTGTGAATTATTATAACTACAGGAAAAGCCAACAAATTAAAACGGCTTAAATGCAAATTAAGGGAAATTAAAAAGATAAAAAAAAAAATATTAAATAACCGCTATCACTATATTTAAAATGATGAACGTTTAAAACTTAAAACTTAAAACTTACGTTTAAATTAAAATTACGTAAACGTACAAAATAAAAAGTGAAACTTATACAATATAAATCCTAAAAATATGAAAAATACATTTTACAAACCTAATGATAAAAGAAAATATTTAGAAAAGAAAATTATTTTTATGACTAATTAATTAATTATTATAAATTAAAAACTATTTTTAACTATTTAATAATTACCTAAAATACAAGAAATTAGGAAATAAAGCTAGAAAAATAAAATTAAGACTTGGAAAAGTCTAAAATAACAAACTAGAATTTTCAAAACTATTTTTGTATTTTTCTGATTATTTTCTATTTTCTATGAATTTAATTCTATTTAAATCTAATTAAAATTGTGGAAAATACCAAATAAAAGGAGAAAAATATGGAAAAATCTTTTTTATGCTTTTTATATTTATCTTAAACTATTAAAATTGAAAAATTATTTTTTGGAACTTTTTCTCAATTAAATGCAATTAGAGCTAATTAAAAATGATTAAAAACTGATTTTAATTAAGAAAAATAGTAAACAGTGTCTAAAAAATATGAAACTTGCAGGGAAATTCTAAAATATTATTCTAAATCAGAGAAAAATATAAAAACTAGGGCTTAAGTGGAAGAATAGAGAGCTGCTAAGTAAACTGTCCTAAATAAGCACTTTGAAAATAAGCTAAAAGCACTACAAAGTGAACCAAACGTCATGAAGCTAGATTAAGGTAAAACTACTCTAAGGCAACTAATGCAAACTAGTTCTAACACCTAATGAGCATTTAACCAATGATTTAAGAAATCGCTACATAAGCGAAATCACTAAACTGGTCCATCTGCTTAAGTTGATGCAAATGCTTATTCAATAAGCAAATGAGAAAACTAAAATGTGGTTCTAAAGCCCACCAACCAGAGATCAATTATCCAAATTTTCACTTAAGAGGACAAGTAATGAAGAAGTTAAGGAGCAAGACAAAATGGCATACATGGACGGAAAAGATCACGAGAACGAGATATATGAAAGGTAAGCTAGTTTGAGCTTATTTAACTACTTATCCAATAAGCAAATGAGAAAACCAGATAAGTGGTCTCAAAGACCACCTAGCCTACTCTAATGTGCCAAATCTCGGACCTTAACTATTTGAATTGAAGTCCATGCGTTCTTTGCACTTCTCGCATAAACCGGGTTCGAGACACAGTGTTGACTTTTTAAAAGCAGTGAGATTGACTAAAATGAAATTCAAATGCAAATGTGTGACCGATTTGGATGTAAAAGATGAAATAAGACTTTCACAAGCTTGTTTAACAATTTCTAAACCTATGTGTGATGATTATGGTAATCGATTCTATCGAAATGCAAACAAGAGCGTTGGTAATCGATTTTGACTTAGAGCTCAAATTTCAACAAAACAAAGATGATTTGAACTAAATGAACCATAACAAACATAGAACCACTGATCTAATGCAATCTTTTTACCTCTAAAACAGTTTTGTGTTCTAAACCAAACACTACTTAAAAACATGTTTTGCAACTTAACATAAGCCAACTACTGAATGAGCTAAATAAGACACTTAAACTTAGTTCAGCTATCACTAATACAGCTTAACAAACAAGTTATAACCACTAATGACCACAGATTCACTATGAGCATAAAATGCAATGTTGAAAAGAAGATGGAAATGAAAATGGAACTCACAAGGGCCCAACTGGTATGCAGACTGAAACCAAACCAAATACTAACCTAACCTATGCTTATTTCCACCCATTATCACCTCTGCATCACCATTGTTCATTACCAAACCCAATGAGCATCAACAGTTGACTTTGGTTGACTTTTACTAAATTACTTGAAGCGTAATATGAGCTTATGAGAACTATAACAAGCCTTAATAAGTTTATGTGAGATGGAAATTGAGCTTTTACAAGCTTGTAAATGAGAACTTGAAACCGAATAATACCACAAGAAACACTAAACTTGGAATTTAAATAAAAACTTGATATTGATGCTTAAAAGTAAATTACAAAGATAAGATTTCTTGAGTTTCATACAAATAAGCTTAAAGTTACATTTAAAACTTTTAATTAAGATAAGTAAAAAAAACGACATTCAAAGAAAAACTAAAACTAACTACTCCTCAAACTTGCTTCAATCTCTCTTTTATACCCCAATCTCTTTCTTTCATCTCGATTAAATCCCATCAAAAATCTCCACCTTGGATGACTTAGGGTCATTTTTGGCCATTCATTGTTTTTGGCGGGAAAGTGATTTTGAGCAGTTGAGTGTTGAGTGTGGAAGTGAAGGGGCATTAAATGCTATTGGAAGGATGTTGAGGAGGGGGGAACAAGAAAGGTGGAAAGGTGAGGAGGGGGGATGGGTTGGTTGGTTTTGCAGGGCTAGATGTTGGGGAAGACACTGAAATAGGCGGGTAGGGGTTGTTTGGGTGTTTGTTTAACTGGTTTGTTGACCAGAGGTTTAATAATGCAAGGGGTCAAAATGGTTAAGTGGCAGGGTCACAATAGAATTGACTAGGGTCCAAAAAGGTTTGTTGGCTTAATAAATGACAAGGACTAGTGTGTAAATTCTGAAATTCCAGGGACCAGTTCTGCCAAATCTCAAAGTTGCTCCAAGGACTGAAATTGACAAGTGTTAATATTACAAGGACCAAAGTTGCCATTTTCATATTTTCCAGGGACCATTTCTGTCAATTCTTAAACTTGAAGGGCCAATTTGTAATTTTCTCAAAACTTTTTATATTTTTCACCAAAGGACTAATTTTGACAAGTTATGATTTAAAAGGACCTTTGGTGATTTTTCTTTGAAATTTTGACTCGGGGACTATTTTTGACAATTTTGAAAGTTGGGGACTAAAGCGCAATTTTGCAAATTTGATATGTTTTTCATCCGATTTTGATATTTTTGCATTTAAAACACATAAAACAACGATTTGTGGTATTTTCATCATTTTGATGCATTTTGAGTGTTTTCGGATGATTTTGCGCTTTATATTGTACAAAATGATGAGTATTTAGACACTCATCAATCCCCACATCGAGATATTGCTAGTCCCTAGCAATGATTTGAGAAAACATAATGGATTTTAATCTCTTTACCAAAAGCCATTACTTACGGAGTAGCCAAATGTTTTAGTTCAAGTAAGAACCATGGTACATCGATAACCATGTGATTTTGAGCAAACCACCGACTTTCAACGGATTTGATTTTGTCTTTACCGAAGCCGTACCCATACGGACTAGCCAACTCTTAGATAAATTATCGAATTATCTTTGGTGAGTGATTACCAATTATGGTTTTTCCATCGCCTTTACCACAAGCCATAACCTTGCATGGCTAGCCAACTCTTCACTTTTAAGGATATGGTGAAATGAATACCATACAATTTTGGGCAAATTGCAAGCCATATAAACGGATTTGAGAAATCTTTACCAAGAGCCGTTTGCTCTGGATTAGCCAATCCTTTTGTCTTCTGAGACATGGCGGATCGATAACGAAACGAGAAGTGTAAAACACTTACTCTAAAAAAATTTTGGCCAAAAACGGGGAATTGGTATAATTATATGATAAAATTCGTGAGAATTCCTCACACTTAGAAATGAATATTGCCCTCAATATTCAAAGTACCGCGTTATGCCAAACAAAGAACGAAAAGGGAAATACTACGGCCATTATTTTAGAAAGAAGATTTTTTTTTTTTTTTTTTTTTTTTTTTTGAAACATTCTTATATACACAACATGTGGCAACCCCCACTAGGGTGGTAGAAAGGGTAAGAAGTCGAAATATGGGTGAAAACCCATATGGTGTGTGCTCTTGTTTTTGATTTCAGTCGCTAGCTTGACTCGACCCGAATTCATTGGTTCATGGGGACGCAAGTGGAATAGACAATCTCCATCGGACTTTCATTCAAGATGTTTGGACAAACATTTGAAGCACGAAAGTTCCACACCGATGAGATATACATAGAAAGACCCGCTCACAAATGATAAATGAAAATGCCGGGTCAAAGATAGTGTCCTCACTCTCGAGCAGTGAAGAGAGAGAAGTCACCAAGTAGGTGAAGAAAGAAGGAAGATCATGATAACAATCATAACTAGATCTTCTTCCTCGGGATTAAGTGCAATTGCACTTATTTGGATTTTATTGGTTGAGCTCTTTAGGTTGGAAGGCATCTCGGTTGGGAGGGTGGGAGCATTTGTCATAACTATGCAATTGAGATTCTCTCCCCAATCATGATTTTGCCATCCAAACAATCATACTCCGTGGGATATGATATGAGAGAGTTCACGGAGAACTCCTCATGAAGAGAATCAATCACATAATGTGAATTTGTGAACTCTTGTTCCATTGGGGCTCATCACTATCCTCGATCCGAGTATCAAAGAGTGGATTCTCGACAATTGAAGTGAATTCGAGTCGAATTCAAATAGAGGATTAGTGAAAGTGGCTTTGAATGTTTTGGGAACAAAGTGATCAACATTCTCAATTGATTTATTAGGGTAAGAAGTGAGTGAGCGATCATTGTCAATGAGACTTTCGGTCTCTCCCGGATCGGCTTGAAATCAAAGAGTGGATTGATGTGAGTGAGTTCACCGGAGAACTCCTCGAAGGGATCAAGATCGATTGTGGAAGTGATGCCTCAACGTACTCGATGTCTCCATAGGAAGCACAATCGTCGCTAAGATCGGAGAAAGTTTCCAAATGATCATTTGAACACTCAAGAGGGAAAGAGAATCACACATGATCGAAGTTCCTGTGACTCTCTGGGATTGGGACAAGGTTCTCAACACTAGACTTTATGAATTCGTCCGATTCCTTTTCGAGCAGTGTCAAGATGCTCGTCCCCATGTTCGTAGAGAGTGAGTGGGAGCTTGGTGTGATAGCGCTTGTTTGAGATGGAATCTCAACCTGGGATATCAATTGATGAACTTGATGAATATTTATAGAATTGAAGGATATCAAGTGTATCCTCATCATCACCGTCATCGTGAACTAAACGAAATTGAGAGCTAGATCGACTACTTTTTCTTTGCAATTGATTCCAATAGATTTTTCAAACGCAATTTTGGAATTTAATTTAGCAACTGCTCTTGACTAACAATTCTTCCATGGATTTTGGATTATCTTGGGAATGTTTACATTCCTTCAAATCTTCACTAAATCCAAAGATCAAGGAGAAGACTTTGAGAAGTGGCTCAGCCGAGGTCTTTCGATTCATTTAGTACTTGTAGAGGTTGGTCATGATACGAAGAGTCGTAATTGTTACAAGGAAATGGATCCCTGTTTGACAATCGAGCTAAAGTGAGGACCTCCACAATACTCACAACAAGAAACCGATGTGGTTGTGAGTCACATGTGTTGTAGTCATAATTGTTATCGGGAACCGCTCATAGACAAGCGTGTTTCCGATTGACAATCGAACCGGAGTGTGAACCACCACAACTCACAACAAGAAATCTGCCGAGTCTCACAAAGTGGTAGGCGATGGAATAAATCGGTTGTGTTATGGTAGGAATAGGGATCCCGGTTATAGATGCACCCGCTTCACGACTCCACCATGCCACAACCGGGGCAATCCACCATTATAAGGACCACCACACCATTGACAACCAAGAGGGTAAGGATGAGACATAGAATCAAATGTTTTTAGAGGGTAGGGATGAAGAATCAAAGATGTGAGAGGGTAAAGATGGATATTTTGGATAGACATGATGCAAAAACAAAGATCGAAAATCTTTTGGATTTTTGATTTTATAAGAAAATACAAACATATCTGGATGGATGGTATGAACAAAGAGTGAATATCCAAATCACTAACTGCTAGACGGAAGATAAGCCGCCAACTCCGGCGTGCGCCTAAAATTTGATGCGCCCCAAACAGTCAAGCTAAATCACACAAGCCTACCACTCATGAATGGCGGGCCGTAACAAGCTTAAACCGCCAGAACGAATGCAATGAAGATCCGGGAGTATAGTGTTTCGGTCGTTATGTCCCAAATGAGTTGTGCAATGGATCACCAAACGTATAGTGATCGAGAGATTTGAGCGAAAAAGAGATTGTGAATTATTATAACTACGGGAAAAGCCAACAAATTAAAACGGCTTAAATGCAAATTAAGGAAAATTAAAAGATAAAAAAAATATTAAATAAACGCTATCACTATATTTAAAATGATGAACGTTTAAAACTTAAAACTTAAAACTTAAAACTTAAAACTTACGTTTAAATTAAAATTACGTAAACGCACAAAATAAAAATGAAACTTATACAATATAAATCCTAAAAATATGAAAATACATTTTACAAACCTAATGATAAAATAAAATATTTAGAAAAGAAAATTATTTTATGACTAATTAATTAATTATTATAAATTAAAAACTATTTTAACTATTTAATAATTACCTAAAATACAAGAAATTAGGAAATAAAGATAGAAAAATAAAATTAAGACTTGGAAAATTCTAAAATAACAAACTAGAATTTTCAAAACTATTTTGTATTTTTCGATTATTTTCTATTTTCTATGAATTTAATTCTATTTAAATCTAATTAAAATTGTGGAAAATACCAAATAAAAGGAGAAAAATATGGAAAAATCTTTTTATGCTTTTATATTTATCTTAAACTATTAAAATTGAAAATTATTTTTGGAACTTTTCTCAATTAAATGCAATTAGAGCTAATTAAAATGATTAAAACCGATTTTAATTAAGAAAATAGTAAACAGTGTCTAAAAAATATGAAACTTGCAGGAAATTCTAAAATATTATTCTAAATCAGAGAAAATATAAAACTAGGGCTTAAGTGGAAGAATAGAGAGTCGCTAAGTAAACCATCCTAAATAAGCACTTTGAAAATAAGCTAAAAAGCACTACGGTGAACCAAACCGACATGAAGCTAGATTAAGGTAAAACTACTCTAAGGCAACTAATGCAAACTAGTTCTAACACCTAATGAGCATTTAACCAATGATTTAAGAAATCTGCTACATAAGCCAAATCACTAAACTGGTCCACTGTTTAAGCTGATGCAAATGCTTATTCAATAAGCAAATGAGAAAACTAAAAATGTGGTTCTAAAGCCCACCAACCAGAGATCAATTACCCAAATTTTCAGCTTAAGAGGACAAGTAATGAAGAAGTTAAGGAGCAAGACAAAATGGCATACATGGACAGAAAGACTGCTGAGAACAGATATAACAGAAAGGTAAGCTAGTTTGAGCTTATTTAACTACTTATCCAATAAGCAAATGAGAAAACGGATAAGTGGTCTCAAAGACCACCTAGCCTACTCTAATGTGCCAAATCTCGGACCTTAACTATTTGAATTGAAGTCCATGCGATTCTTTGCACTTCTGCACAAACCGGGTTCGAGACACAGTGTTGACTTTTTAAAAATGTGAGATTGACTAAAATGAAATTCGAATGCAAATGTGTGACTGATTTGGATGTAACAAAGATGAAATAAGACTTTCACAAGCTTGTTTAACAATTTCTAAACCTATGTGTGATGATTATGGTAACTGATTCTATCAGAAATGCAAACAAGAGCAGTGGTAATCTGATTTTGACTTAGAGCTCAAATTTCAACAAAACAAAGACAGATTTGAACTAAATGAACCATAACAAACATAGAACCACTGATCTAATGCAATCTTTTACCTCTAAAAGCAGTTTGTGTTCTAAACCAAACACTACTTAAAAACATGTTTTGCAACTTAACATAAGCCAACTCTTGAATGAGCTAAATAAGACACTTAAACTTAGTTCACTATCACTAATACAACAACAAACAAGTTATAACCACTAATGACCACAGATTCACTATGAGCATAAAATGCAATGTTGAAAAGAAGATGGAAATGAAAATGGAACTCACAAGGCCCAACTGTATGCAGATGAAACCAAACCAAATACTAACCTAACCTATGCTTATTTCCACCCATTATCACCTCTCGCATCACCATTGTTCATTACCAAGCCCAATGAGCATCAACAGTTGACTTTGGTTGACTTTTACTAAATTGCTTGAAACGTAATATGAGCTTATAGAGAACTATAACAAGCCTTAATAAGTTTATGTGAGATGGAAATTGAGCTTTTACAAGCTTGTAAATGAGAACTTGAAACCGAATAATACCACAAGAAACACTAAACTTGGAATTTAAATAAAACTTGATATTGATGCTTAAAGTAAATTACAAAGATAAGATTTCTTGAGTTTCATACAAATAAGCTTAAAGTTACATTTAAAACTCTTAATTAAGATAAGTAAAAAAAATGACATTCAAAGAAAAACTAAAACTAACTACTCGCTTCAATCTCTCTTTTATACCCCAATCTCTTTCTCTTTCATCTCGACTAAATCCCATCAAAATCTCCACCCTGGATGACTTAGGGTCATTTTGGCCATTCATTGTTTTGGCGGAAAGTGATTTTGAGCAGTTGAGTGTTGAGTGTGGAAGTGAAGGGGCATTAAATGCTATTGGAAGGATGTTGAGGAGGGGGGAACAAGAAAGGTGGAAAGGTGAGGAGGGGGGATGGGTTGGTTGGTTTTGCAGGGCTAGATGTTGGGGAAGACACTGAAAAAGGCGGGTAGGGGTTGTTTGGGTGTTTGTTTGACTGGTTTGTTGACCAGAGGTTTAATAATGCAAGGGGTCAAAATGGTTAAGTGGCAGGGTCACAATAGAATTGACTAGGGTCCAAAAAGGTTTGTTGGCTTAATAAATGACAAGGACTAGTGTGTAAATTCTGAAATTCCAGGACCAGTTCGGCCAAATCTCAAAGTTGCTCCAAGGACTGAAATTGACAAGTGTTAATATTACAAGGACCAAAGTTGCCATTTTCGATTTTCCAGGACCATTTCATCAATTCTTAAACTTGAAGGGCCAATTTGTAATTTTCTCAAAACTTTTATATTTTCACCAAAGGACTAATTTTGACAAGTTATGATTTAAAAAGGACCTTTGGTGATTTTTCTTTGAAATTTTGACTCGTGGACTATTTTTACAATTTTTGAAAGTTGGGGACTAAAACGCAATTTTGCAAATTTGATATATTTTCATCCGATTTTGATATTTTGCATTTAAAACACATAAAACAACGATTTGTGGTATTTTCATCATTTTGATGCATTTTGAGTGTTTTCAAATGATTTTGCAGTTTATATTAGACAAAAATGATGAGTATTTAGACACTCATCGCTGAGTCGAGTGCTATAACTTGCATGAAAATTCCTTATAGTCTTTTCTTCTTAGGGCATTGTGGATGTGGGTTGAATGTCCTAAGTTGATAGATTTAGTTGGGATTAGCCATGAAGTTATGGTAGTGAATTGGTGAACTATGGAATGGACTAATGGACAATGTTAATCTGCATCTTCAGAGTTGCTACTTCAATTAATTTTGTTATAGCTTGATGTATTTTGGTTTGGTTTGGGTATGTCCAGATCCAAATGTGTATTGTTGTAATTTTGTGTTTATGATATATGATAATTTGTTGATTTGTCTAATATTACAAAGACTATTACATTATAGTAAGATTTTAAGATACCAATCCGATCTTATAATCTTGATCTTGGAAAAATTAAAACAATCATTAGTAAGATTCCGATTTTTAAAACTTTAGTGTAACAAAATGGGTTTTAATACGCTATAAAAGTAATTCCATAAAGTAGAAGGTAAAGAGAGACAACTCATACATTCTCCAAGGACAAAAACCATCACTACTCCACTAAACCCTACATCCAAACACCCTCCATTCTGACCAACAAAAACCATCCCATTTCACTGTGTGTTTTGTTCTTGTTAGTGTGTGAGAGAGAAACCTTATTAGATCAAAATGGGAGGAGGGATGGAAGCAAACAAGAACAAGTTCATAGAAGACTGGGGGACAGCAAGAGAGAATCTTGAACATAATTTCCGTTGGACTCGTAGGAATCTTGCTCTTGTTGGTATCTTTGCTGTTGCTGTTCCTTATCTTGTTTACAAAGGCACTGTTCGTGAATTTGTAAGTCACCCTTTTTTTCATTTTTATTTTAGATCTGATTAAAGATCTGTTTATTGGGTTTTGATGCAAGAAATTTGTAGTTTTGAGTTTGTTTGGTGATGAAATAAGCTGTTTTGAATAAGCAGTTTGAAGTTGTTAGCTGTTGGTAAGGGTTAAAATGTGTCATTTGACATGTTTTGTCGGAAAATCGTTGTTTTGGAAATGATAGTGAGAATAAGAGTAAGAGGAAATTTAATTGGTTTTTAGGGTTGTGAGTTTTCTAATTTGTTGTTACTTGTTAGGACTATACATGGGGGTTTTTGTTTAGTAAGTCTGCGTTTTTTAAATTGACAGAAAATGACTCAGAACTGATAAGGTGTTCTTATGATGGCTGTTAGGTTTTATCTTGAAGTTTGTTTTGGGATAAAATGTTTCGTTGTGGTACGTGTTTGTTTAGTGTGTGTGGTCGTAGACTAGTCCACTAGTTCAAATGAATCTGAAATACTCTCATTTAAGTACTATTCTTAGGGACTGTGAGGCATGAAATTAACTACTTGACTGCACTTCAGTTCTATGCATGAAATGAATTGTTTAGTGAGCCTTTGTAGGAGTTGGTGTCTTGGTGAAGGTGTTCAAAGTTTATTGTGAAGCTAATGAGCTAATCTAACCATGATCTACTTGTGACGTTTTATGTGCTACTCTTCAACTTTGGAAAAATGAAATAGTTTTAATTATAAGCCATGGACTTAGAATTGCTTAATTCGTTTTAAGGGGTAGCCAGGTAGAAGGAACCAGAACTAAAAGCAATGGCTTTAGTGTATATGTAAACTGTATACTTAGTGATTTAAATTTACCATATGAGTGGTATATTCTATAACTTTAGGGATGAAGAAAAACCTCAGGAATATGATTTCATAGAATCGTAAGTATTGAAGTATTATCTAAACAGCATTTGTGCAAGGACTGTAAGGCCAAGATAACGGCCTAGTGGCAAGGTATCTCGCTTACTTGGATAAGGTTTAAGGTTTTGTTGTATCTGCCCTTGACAAGGTGTAACGTCTTTGCCAAAAAATGTTAGTTAATACATGGACTTAGAATGGTCAAGACGTTTTTAAGCGGAGCCGTGTAGAAGGAACCGAACTAAAAGTCATGAAGACACAAGACTTGAATGTGAGATAGAATAATGTGTTTATTGCTTTATGAAAATATGATCAACATACAACGTATATATATAATCTGATAACTCTAATCTATACATGGTAATCACTAAAGTCTAGCTAATCACTATTGATAGAACACCCAATTGCTAACTCATTTTGGACATATCCCTTATCACTACACACCTTAACACTCCCCTGCAGTTTGAGCGGCAAGGCATCGAACACTCAAACTGGATCAAAATTCTTCAAACAAAGCGGTAGGAAATCATTTATTAAAGATATCTGCATACTGAGTAGTAAAACTAGAAAAAAAGAACAAAACATTAACATAATAAAAGCATAACTTTAGTCGACTCGTAACAAAACCGTACCAACGATCGATTTTAGTCGACTGGTACCAACGGTCGGCTAAGTCGACCGGTAATCTTACTGTACCAACGGTTAACATTAGGGACTGGTACCAACGGTCAACTTTAGTCGACTGGTAACAAAGTCGTACGAACAATCACCCAAAGTATCCCCTACAATTAAAACGAATGAAAGAAAATATGAAAAAACGAAAGTTGGTTCTAAAACTTCAACCCCCAAAGAACCTTCTGAACAAACGGGGCGTGTTTTTCCCTAGAAAAACATAAAGATCCATCTCACAAATAAACATCAAAACATGGGTGGGGTTTATTATAGCGCGTACAGAGTTTAAGGTTTAAAGGGAGCCCTCCGAACCTCCGTCGTGTAGCCGGCGGCCGGAGGCGGCGGAAGCAGTGTTGTTTAAGGTTTTGAGGTAGGACCGATTAGGCTCAAACCATGTAAGACACAAGACTTGAATGTGAGATAGAATAATGTGTTTATTGCTTTATGAAAATATGATCAACATACAATGTATATATATAATCTGATAACTCTAATCTATACATGGTAATCACTAAAGTCTAGCTAATCACTATTGATAGCACACCCAATTGCCAACTCATTTTGGACTTATCCCTTATCACTACACACCTTAACAAAAGCAACAGCTTTAATGCATATTTAAACTGTATTCTTAGTGATTTAAATTTATCATATGAGCGGTAGATTCTATAACTTTAGGGATGAAGAAAAACCTCATGGATACTATATCATAGAATTGTAAGCTTGAAGCATTATCTAAACAGCTTTTGTGTTACGACTGTAAGGCCAAGATCAGCCTGGTGACCAAGCATCTCGTTTACATGGATAAGGTTTAAGGTTTATAGCTGTATCTATCTACCCCTTGACAATGTGTGTGACATCCTTGCCAAAAACTGTTGACCAATATAAACAGCGTCTTTGTATGTACCTATATTTATTTAAGTTTATGAAACAAGCAGTGTTGCACCGAAACGCCTATTAGGCTCACGTTCCCGTTTGGAAACGTGGTGGGAACGGAAACGCCTCTGAAACGCCCCCGAAACGTTTCCCTGCCGTTTCCCTAGCCGTTTCTGGATTTCCATGCCGTTTGCCGTTTCTGGATTTCCAATAAGTTTTCAATGCCTTGTCCATGGGCGATAAGAAATGAGAAAAAAAAAATCTGGTTTGATGTTATAGTCAATCAATACATAAAGGGTGCACACCCAGAAGTTACGAGAAAAAATTCGTGTGCACACCTATATTCAAACGACAAATTTTCAGTTCTGAAAATGACTAAATAGAGAGATCTGAAAGAGAAATGGAAGTGACCGTTTATTTGTGTTGGAGAAGACAAAGATGTGTGAGAAAATGTTATTTTATTTTAGCTCTCTTTCCTTTTATTGGGAACAGTCCCAAAATTTCAATTTGTGGGAGTAAAAAAACTCTACTAGTGGCATATTGCTTTTCTTCTTATCTTGTTTATTTTCATTTGAGTAAGTTAAGACTTTGTTTTAAAAAAAAGGTTAGGACTTCCGATTTTTTTTATATTTGTGTTATATTTATTTGAGCCCAAGTTATCAGTTATATTTACGTAATGTGTACAAGATAAATCAGATATCTATGTCGTTCCCGTAATGAAACATGTAGTACTTTTGGAGTTTACAATTTACATCAATATATATCTATTTTGGATTTTCTTTAATATATTTTTAATTTTTTTATATTTTTTATTGCCGTATCTATGCCGTTCCCGTATCTTGAATTTTTGATTTTTGTCGTTTCCCGTTCCCGTATCGTTCCCGTATCCCTTTGCCGTTCCCGTTTCGGTGCTACACTGGAAACAAGTGCATTATCTTTTTCTTTCTTCATGTTTTTGTTAAGCTCTTCATTAAGGTTCTATTGGAGTCTTAACATCAATTTACTTGTTTATGATTTGTATAGACTGTATCTTCTATTTTAAATCTAGTTCAGAAAAGATTGTTTAGTATTCCACACGAGGTTCATCTCAAATTTGCATATATCTACTTGAAGTCTTGCATAGTCAAGATATAGATTTTGTGTTCATCACATACAAAAGTTGTATCATATTTTATCAAGCATAGTCAAAAGCTGTATCAAATTTTCAAAAGTTGTATCAAATTTCCAGTTTGTTTGTGCTTCTTCAGAAACCCTATTTTTATATTGTTAAAACATCTATCGAGTAACTATCGGAAAGGAGTGTAGTTTGAAAGTCATTGTGTAGAAGTACCCTTGAAATTTGCCTTCGTGTTACGTGCATCTACTGAAAGGTCACATTTAGTCATTTCCAGGGATAGTGGGATACAAACAAATCTACTTTTCTTAGGAAACACAACATTTGATTCAGCATGATTTGAAGTTTTGAATCTTAAGATGATAAAATGCTATTCAGAGTTTTTAAGTTTGGAAGAATGACACTAGGCGTGAGGAGTGAAAATTAGAAGTCAATAGCAAGATTGTATAACTAAATCTCAGTTAATAATGAATTTATTATACACTTTTGCTTTAGCAGTACTGTTTTTCAATTGTGCTTATGTTATTCTTCTAACATTAGACCCTTGAAGGTTCTTATATAAGGGATCATATAATCTGTTGAACTCTAGCCGAGTGTGAGGTGTTATGTATGGTTGATTACTGCCTAGTGCCTACTTCCTTTTATGTTAGGACTTCTTCATGTATAGATACGTTTTCTCGTTTAGCTCCACATTGGTGTGATGAAATTCTGTTCTAGCTCCTTTCCACATATTCACTCTCAAATGAGTTCATGAAATCAACCGAGTCTGGATAGAAGCCGCATTTTCTTGAAAGGATGTACTTCTATTAATATGAAAGTTTTTCAAATGCATAATTGCATATGCAATTTACGATATTATGAGATCGAATGGCCTAACACCGAGCCTAGCAAGTCTCCATTAATATGCTTCGTGCTGAGCAAGATGACCGGTATATGAGATTTCGTAAGCTTTATATGCATTTATCAGGGGAGTAGTTGTGACATAACGATAAAAACATATGGCTTCACTGACATCAATGTTGTAATCACACAGAGTAAAAGAAAATAAGTTTATGATATTAAAAGCTGCAACCGCATTTAGTAATGCTTTTATATATTGTGTTTCTTTGTATTGAGGATCTGATTTAATTTTGCACAACTAAGGCACTAGGAATTTCAAATTTGGCGTAACAAGCACCATGAGTGGCTAATGTTTTTGCACAATATGTAATCCTAACAAGATCGTGATCTCAAATTGTTTTTCCTCTCAGCAAGTAATAATGCTACCAGATTACCAGTTTTAATGGTAGTATGCATCCACAATTGAAACCAGAAAATGTGACCTGCTACTTTTAAAAGGAGCAGAAAGCCAGAAACACTTAAATCAACAGACATAATGCTATACCCTGCATTTTGTATAATGATAAAGCTGTGATTCTGTGAATGGTGTAAAAGCTGTTAGCATGTGTATTTAGGCATTTGAGGGCGAAAGGCATATCTCAACATTAGAGTTCTTGATAATTCTATTCAATGTCTAATGATTAACAGAGTTGGTTTTTTATGTGATTTACTTGAATGGAACTTGCTAGCCTATGCAAGAACTTTTTGGTTTATTCACGCTTGGAAACTAAGATTCCAATCACATTTGAATGTTACCGAATTATTCTTGAATACACTTTGGACGATTTTCTATCTGTTCACCTTTAAGATCTCTCTTTATTTACCTGTTTGACCTTTTAGAGATATAATATAATCCTAATTGACCCACTCATAAGACATATCACTAACCGTATGCTGTACTTGGTCATTGATTTAATTCGCTTTAATCCATATATTCATATTTTATGCATCGATTTTGCAGCATATGCAAGATGAAGACAATAACAGACCCTACAGGAAATTCCTTCCGTAAGTTGCAGTGGAAAGAATCCAGATTTCTGAGATCGGAGTACTCTTGTTTAATATTTGTTGTATTGGACCTTATGACATCTGTTTCTGGGCACTCGTTATTCTCATTTTGTGAAACATGCTAGTTGATACTCTTTCATTTGCAGTTAAAATAAAAAAGAAAACTGCTTTATGCCATGTGGGTGACTCACGCTTATTTCTGCAAACGCTGTTAATTTTATTATATATAACAATGGGTGAGTTTTATTAAAGGGAGTTTTGTGTTCAATTTTACGGGTACAAAAGCTACAGCTGGTTTTGTAGGTTGCCATAACTTCATTTTTACAAAGGACTTACCATTGTTCCTTATACATCATGAAAGTTGATCAAGTTTGTACATTCGTCATATACTGCAGTAATAGCTTTCTAGTTGGCCGATATACTAACAAAAGGTTAGGAAGGGGTGAGATCTTATAGCCTGTTTGGTTTAGATGGTTTAGACTGTACAATGTTAGTTAAATTGGCCGTAATGACCTGTTTTTGTGTTGAATGTTTATAGCTAATCACTCGGGTTCCAAATCTATCAAGTGACAGGAACGAATAAACAGTTCCTGATCGGACTGAAGTTTTTAGTTGTTGAAATGTTTAGGTATACAACTTGTGCCACAACGCTTATCTATACACTTGTTATGGTGATCTTAGTACTTTGATACTGATCTGATGGACGCTTATCTATACACTTGTTATAGAAAAATATCTGAAATAATTCAAAGCCTAATGACAATAATTCAAAAGTTGGGTTTTCTGAAACCGAACCATCGGTTTTGCTTTGGATCGGTTTCTTCGGTTTGGTTTCTGTGGTTATTTATGTTATTTAGGTTCTGGACACTCACCCAACTGCGCCATACTCACCCCTAATATTGACAACAATTCAAAGGACAACCGAATAAAAGGACTACTAATTTGGAAGGTGTAGCTTATTATCACTTTTGTTTAACCACTACGTTTGGTTATCTTCCGTATGGCAATAAAGCATATAGTACCACCCAAAATGGAAAGATACACACACATCATAGACCGAGTCATTTGGTCTACTTTTAACAAACCAAGTGCCAAAAGCTATGGCAAAAAGCTTTCACTCATGTACAACAAGTCTTTTGTCTAATAGCGAGGAGCTATTAACTACTAGTGCATTCCACTTGCTACAGTTATCTAATTTAACAATTTACAAGACAAACATGTGAACGGTTTTATGGATATTTTAAATGTACGTATGACCAAATTCGAACTTGAGACTTCGGGATTGCACACATTACGTATGAGAGTTGATGTTAAAATAATTAATACATATAAATGTTATTATTATTAATTATTTGTCACGAAATAAAACTTAACGGTAGTTAATATTTAACGGGGTTTGACTAACGGTCGTTAAATGTAAACTACGAGGACTAGAGATGAAATTAGTGGGAAAGAAAATTCTAGAACCCCTCTTGGGATGGGTGGCCGGTCGTGGCTTCCTAAAAGCCCAAGGGTGAGTTTTCTTGGTCACCAAGTTTTGAGAACCTATATATACAAACTCTTGTATTCATTATTCTCCTAACCTTGGATCACTTTGATAACCTAATTTCTTCTCCTCTCCTCCCTCTTGTCTTTGGCCGATCGGTTCCAACCCACCCCATAGGGTTTCGATTTTCCAAACTCAAGAAACAAGTGTTTGGTTTTTATTGTGATTCAAGAACCTAGCTTTTCACATCAAATCACTAATAGTACGTGTGTACAAGAACGAAGGACAAACGCATTTGTGTTTGTGAGATTTCTGGTGGTCGACTTTTGGTGGGTCGAATATACATAAACCCTAAGTTAGGGTTTTGGGTTTTGTTCCTTGTTCAATTATCGTTTGGTTCTTGATTCTTTAAAAGACGCTGCGTTTTATTCGGTTAATTAATATACATATATTATTCATTATACTTCATTGCGTGCTTTGATGATGTTTATTTGATTTTATAATTGTTATGATTATTAAAACCCAACAATGGCATCACGAGCCGTTAATATGATGTAATTAATTACGAAACACATAAAATTGGATCTTTATGATTATTGCATGTTTTTATGGTTTCTAGGGTTTTGAAATTGGAAACCTAATTTTTTAATAGGTTCGATTACCCTTTAATTATTTAATTAGGTTTTAATTTTTGTAAAACTTGTAGAAACCCTAGGATTGCATGCTTATTTTATGTGGTTATTATGAATAATTGTTATGTGCCATGTATTATGCGTATCTTGGGTGATAATTGTTATGCGGAATCCATGGTGGAACATGCATGTTTTGCCATGGAGTATTGTTTTTTGATAAATTGTTTAGTGATATGCACATGTTTTATTTATTTCATAATTATTGAATTGAGGAAGACCTCAATTATACTAATAAAAATTCGTTATGTGCTATTTGGTATACTATTGACTTTGGCTTACGCAATCGACTTGTCGATGTATGTGGCTCATCTACTTGTAGGTGAAAGCCCTAGTTAATGTATGCATTTATTTACGCCTAGAATTATTTATTAGAGTTTATCGAAATAATTATGCATGTGGCTAATTGTTTTTTACATATGTTAAATTGTTTAGTTATATGTTTATATTATTTGAGTTGTTTGATTTTTTATTAAATTGCTTTTTTGTTTATATATTGTTTGACATGTTAGTAAGCAAAAAGGTTTTTATGAATAGAAAATTAAATGGACTAAATAATGGCGAAATTGATTTGTTTTCTAAGTATTAATTCTTGAACTATTAATCGATTGATGCGATTGTACTAAAAATGGTTAGAACGGCTCACCCACTAGAACAAACTATAAAGGGTTAATAAAGAAGTGCGCGCAATCACGCGAAAGGATGTCTAAGGTTATGCTTTTGCGCTTACACGGTCCTCGCCCCGTGAGTTCGATTGGAGCTACCTAGTATAACCATTCTATGTACGAAGCATCTTAGTGCAAAGTTGTAAGTTTCTCAACGCATCGATTAAAACTTTGTAGAATTTAATCTTAGCAATTAAAATATTATGTAAGTTTTTTCGAAAATTTTATGCTATAAAGTTGTATGCATGCTTCTTTATACATAAGTTTTGATTACATGTCAAAAATTATACCCTTTAAATTTAAGTTTATGTCATCTAATGATATGAAACACTTGAAGTTGTAATTTAGTTATGTGAGACCTTGATCTAGATTACAATAACAAGGTGAATTTTTTTGTTGTGCGAGACCTCAGCTTAATTATTTGCAGTTTATAAATTAGACAACTTAATTAAGTTAGTTAGTGAGACCTATAACTTAAGGCATAAGATGGGATAAAACATGCTTACGTTTTGCATTAATTGTTTTGGCAAAATTGTAAATCCCATAACTTTTGGAATTGAAAACTTGTTTGTCAATTATTGTTTTTCAACAATTACCTATTCTATACTTTCACCACTAGCAGATCAACTGATGTGGTGAAACTATAATATTGAGGATCCAAAATTTAAGGAAAATTCTATGGTTAATATGAATATTGACCAAAGGGTATTTTAATTTCTTGAATGTTTACTTATCGAAAGTACTAACTTTTGAACTTTTATTTTCTGTAGAAATAGCTCAAACTGAATCTACTGCACTAGCCTCGTCGTTCAAATATATGTTTGATCGAGAGAAATTGATTAGTAGCGAATTTCAATGATTGGTATCGCAACTCGAATTATCTTGAGGTTGCCAAAAGACTAGATTATTTGACTCGCCTTGTCCTCCACGAACTGCGGTGGTGCTCTTCTTTGAAGCACGAAATGCATGGCAACTGAGTATGAAAAGTATAATGAGGTTACCGCATTATGCTTGGGAGTATAATTCAAACTTGCAAAAACAGTTTGAGAATTACTTTCCTAACCTCATGCTCAAGAATTGCAAAGGTTGTTTGAAAAGCCCGTGTTGTAGAGTCGTATGATCGATAGATGCTCTACACAGTTGCAAGCAAGGAGAAGGGAAAAGTGTGGCCTTGCGCTGGAAATGATGAGTTACATGGACCACTCGGGAGACTCAACTATGTCTACCCCAATGACATACAAATTGGCCTTATCAACGGATCCCTTAACAAGGAGTTTGATGGTTTCGTCTTGAATTACAATATGCATTGCACGGGAAGGCAACGATGAGGTACATGCAATGCTCATTAACTACGAGAAAGGTTTGCCTAAGAAGGCCCCTACACCTACGGTTCTAACCATCCAAAATGGTAGGATTTCTAAGCCTAATAAGCCGCTAGCGAACAAGAAAGGGAAAGGTAAGGGTAAAGTTGATAAGGAAAACAAGTTATGGCTTATCAACAAGAACCCAAGAAGTACCCTCCCAAAAGCGTGAGAATCCCAGAGGATCAAGCTTGTCATCACCGCACCGGGTAGGACACTTGGAAGAGGAATTGTCCGCTCTACCTTGATGAGTTCGCACTAAGAGGTATAAAAATATTGCACCGTGGCTAGTACTTGGTACTCTTTGATGATAGAATTATTTGTTTTCCTCATAAAATAAATTCGGGTATATGATCTTGGATGTGGTATTCACATTTGTAATACATCGCAAGGACTTATAGGTGCAAGGAAGCTCGCCTATGGACAACAATACCGCACGTGGGTAATGGAGCACATGCGATCGTTGAAGCTATAGGCACATTTGATTTAGTTTACCTTCGGTTTAGTCATCGTCTTTAAACGATTGTCATTCGCACCTTCTATTGTTAGGGTGTCGTTTCGCTTCCTTATTAAAAGATATTGGTTTTATTCATACATTTCTTGATTATGGAATTTCGGTTTCTTTAAATGGTGTTTTTACTTTAATGTTATTTCATAAATGGTGTGTTTGAAATTGATTTGCATGATAATGTGATTGATAAAAATAATTACATCGTTAACATCAATAATAAAAGAATCAAAAGTGATCTGGATTCTTCATTTCTTTGGCATTGTAGACTTGCTCACATAGGCAAGAAACGCATGCAAAAGCTGCAACACGATGGGATTTTGCAAGACATCAATGATGAATCATTTGATAAATGCGAATATTGCATATCTGGGAAGATGACCAAGAAACCTTTTACAAATAGTTTAGAAAGGGCTTGTGATCTTCTTGGTGTGATACATACTGATGTATATGGACCACTAAGACATGTGTCAAGGAAAGGTGCTAGCTACTTCTTAACCTTTACTGATGATTTCATTCGTTATGGTTATGTTTATTTACTTAAACATAAACATGATGTCTTTGAAACATTTAAGGTTTTTAAGAGTGAAGTAGAACTGCAACTAGGAAAGAAGATTAAAGCTCTTCGATCCGATAGAGGTGGTGAATATTTAAGCCAAGAGTTTAAAGATTATCTTGCTGAGTGTGGGATTGTCCAGCAACTCACATCTCCATATACTCCACAACAAAATGGTGTATCTGAGAGAAGAAATTGTACACTGCTAGACATGGTACGATTAATGTTTAATCTTACAACTCTTCCCTTATCCTTTTGGGATTATGCTTTATAAATTGTTGTTCGCATATTGAATATGGTTCCAACTAAGAAGGTTGATAAGACTCCTTATGAAGTGTGGTATGGGAAAGCTCCCAACTTGCCTTACTTAAAGGTGCAGGGTTGTGAGGCGTTTGTTAAGCGTGACTCGGTGATAAGCTACAACAAGGATCTGTTAAGTGTATCTTCAGAGGATACCCAAAAGAAACTATGGGTTACTACTTTTACTTTCCACCTGAAAACAAAGTAATTGTTGCTAGGTATGGAGACTTCCTTGAAAGGGATCTTATATCTCATGAATTCAGTGGGAGAGTTTATGATCTGGAATATGATCAAGAAGATACAACACCTTCTGAAAACACTAAACAACCTCAAGTAGAACCTGAAAGTCTGAGTGTTCCACTTGAAGTTGAAGTGGTTCCCATTCGTAGATCTACAAGGACTACGCGTGCACCTGAGCGTCTATGTCTTAACGTAGAAGCCGAGGAAAATATGTTAGGGGATCTTGGTGAACTCGCTAACTATAAGGCGCCATGATGAGTCCTGAAAAGGATAAATGGCAAGTCGCAATGAATGGGGAAATGCAATCCATGAGAGATAATGAGGTCTGGATAGAGGTTGACTTACCTCCAAATGCTAAGGTAGTTGGAAGTAAGTGGCTCTATAAGATAAAGAATGACATGGATGGCAATGCACACACCTATAAAGCTCGTCTTGTAGCTCAAGGGTTTACTCAAACTTTTGGGATAGACTACAAGGAGACTTTTTCTCTTGTAGCAGACATTAGAGCTATTAGGATTCTTATAGCCATAGCTGCGTACTATGACTATGAGATATGACAAATGGATGTCAAAACTGCCTTCTTAAACGGTCGCCTAAAGGAGGACATCTATATGGCGCAGCCTGAAGGGTTTGTGAATCCAAAATTTCCAAAGCGTGTATGCAAAATTCAAATATCCATTTATGGGTTGAAGCAAGCATCAAGGCAATGGAACAAGAAGTTTGATGAAGAAATCAAGAAATTTGGTTTTACTCAAAATCTTGATGAGCCATGTGTATATCACAAAGCTAGTGGGAATAATCTTATTTTCCTTATCTTATATGTCGATGACATATTGATCATGGAAAAGACATTCCAAGTTTGCAAGATGTAAAGTCTTATCTTGAAAAGTGCTTTTCTATGAAGGATTTACGGAGGCGATTTATTCGGGAATCAAGATCTACCGAGATAGATCAAGGCGGTTGATTGGACTAAGTCAAAGTACTTATATTGATAAAATATTGAAGAGATTCAATATGCAAGATTCCAAGAAGGGATATTTGCCGATGCAAGTTGAACATGGCTTAAGTAGTGAACTATGCGCGTCAACACACGAAGAGGTGGCACACATGAGAAAAGTTCCTTATGCTTGGTGTAGGATCTATCATGTATCTTTGTGAGATGTACAAGGCACGATGTGGCGTTTGCACATAATATCACCAATCGATATCAATGTAATCCGGTGTGAAACATCGCAGTCATTAAGAACATTCTTAAGTATCTAAGGGCTACTAAAGAAATGTTTTTAGTGTATGGAGGAAATCCGGATGCGTAACTTGATGTTACGGAGTTTTTGCGATCGTCTTTCCAAACGATAAAGATGATAAGAAGTCTCAAACGGATACGTCTTTGTCATTAATGGAGGAGCGATTGGAAGAAGAGCAAGCGGATAACGATCGCGATGTCTATTCTGATGAGTACATAGGCGCTTCGGAAGATGCGATGGAAGTCGTTTGGATTAGGAAATTCATTTCGGGACTCGAGTAATGCCTCAATCGAATTACCTTTAAATGTGTATTGAAACAACTCTGCAATAACATTTGCCAATGAGCCCAGAGTCATGAAGGCGCGAGACATTTTCCTCGTCGATATCACTATGTTCGAGAACAAGTCGAAATAGGTGAAATCAATCTACTCAAAGTTCATACAGATGATAATCTAGTGATCCCTTTACGAAGCCTTTGTCAAAAGAAAACTTCTGACCATGCCGATGGGATAGGACTTCGTTTAGCTAGTAGTTTCATGCGGATCCGTGATTAGTATTTGGATAAAGGATGTTATGAACAAATATTACTTTAATGAAATAAAATAGTTGCTTATGTTTATTTTTCATTTTCTTAATATTATATCATATATTTGCATGTTTAATCCGTGAACAGCTTATGTTATTCTAAATAGTCCGTTGTCAATCAATGATATGGGAATGTCATTGAATTAAGACAAATTTGAGTTTTGGTAGAATATAATTTTAAAGTATATTGATGCGTGGGACATACCAGATTCACATGATATTCAATGAATTGAATATAGGACACATCCCAACTTTACATGATGTTACTTATGGGTCTTTGTCATTAAGTAAGTCATGAAGTGTTTATCCTCAGACTTGAGATACGGATAAGCATTATGAATGTAGTGCATTTGTGTAAGATAGTCTAACGCTATCCGTGAATCGGTAGTTATAAGGGCTATTTTCGAAGTGTTACAAAGTTCATGAGTTATGTTTGTAGTCAAGAGAATTTGTTTCCTTTGAATTTGTTTCAAAGCATAATACTATATTTGGGCCCTCGTAGGGTTGACAAGATGTTTGTATGGCCATACCCAAGATCTATCCGGAATACGTTCGGATGATTTGGTAATCTTGTTCAATCGAATATAACGAGAAATGTAATATTAACTTATGAAATGACTTGATCCATATTCATAGTTAATGTAGTATTAGTAACAAAAGGATAAGTAAAATGATGAATCATTAAATGGTTTTCCAGAAACCATACTTGATTCGATCCGGGGCATTGACGTGTTAGGCTAGACTAAACCAATGTCATTACTATATTTAGTAATATCCAAGTGGGAGCTGAAAGGTTTTATGGATATTTTAAATGTACGTATGACCAGATTCGAACTTGAGACTTCGGGATTGCACACATTACGTATGAGAGTTGATGTTAAAATAATTAATACATATAAATGTTATTATTATTAATTATTTGTCATGAAATAAAACTTAACGATAGTTAATATTTAACGGGGTTTGACTAACGGTCGTTAAATGTAAACTACGAGGACTAGAGATGAAATTAGTGGGAAAGAAAATTCTAGAACCCCTCTTGGGATGGGTGGCTGGTCGTGGCTTCCTAAAAGCCCAAGGGTGAGTTTTCTTGGTCACCAAGTTTTGAGAACCTATATATACAAACCCTTGTATTCATTATTCTCCTAACCTTGGATCACTTTGATAACCTAATTTCTTCTCCTCTCCTCCCTCTTGTCTTTGGCCGATTGGTTTCAACCCACCCCATAGGGTTTCGATTTTCCAAACTCAAGAAACAAGTGTTTGGTTTTTATTGTGATTCAAGAACCTAGCTTTTCACATCAAATCGCTAATAGTACGTGTGTACAAGAACGAAGGACAAACACACTTGTGTTTGTGAGATTTATGGTGGTCGACTTTTGGTGGGTCGAATATACATAAACCCTAAGTTAGGATTTTGGGTTTTGTTCCTTGTTCAATTATCGTTTGGTTCTTGATTTGCTAAAAGGTACGCGTTTTCTTATTCGGTTAATTAATATACATATATTATTCATTATACTTCCGCTGCATGCTTTGATGATGTTTATTTGATTTCATAATTGTTATGATTATTAAAACCCAACAACATGCTTATATTATTTGTTACTGTGAGCGCCACAATGCCACATCATCATAGTCTCTCTTACTCACCCATCATTTAAACACCCTCAACTCACTCACCATTTACTTATGTTCATAATACACGCAACTCTAACGTACCCACAAAACACATCCTTGCCTTTGCTTCAACCGGTGAGTGGCTTAATCATTTTCCCAGTAAAATGACCCCTCTCGCGTGGGAAAAAGATATATGATCGAAACGACTTCACGTGTGACCAAACTTCAAAAATAATGCATGACATTTTTTTTCCGATAGGATTATACATATATATTAGCAAGATGCTAAATTACATCGACATTAACAAGACCATATGAACCAAATAAATATTGACAAACCGACCCTACAACTTACTAATACACTAGGACCAAACATGTACAAATAAAAGGTGAAGATCTAACACACTAAGATACAAACTCGACCTTAAACCCATCAATCACACTATGACTAAGGGCAAACACCCGATATAAAAATGTAAAGGGTTAAAAAAACTACGACTCTAACACGTGAGACATAACCCCATCGTAACATCATACGAGCATTTCCGACCCCACTTTGACCCGTGTTAAACGTTGTAATGTATGAACACCACCTACCGATACCATTGACTGAGGTAATACCCTGTGATGTATGAACACCACCTACCAATTAACTGATAAAATGTCCTGTAATGTATGAAGAATGTACCACTTACCGATGTGACTCATGTTAAACAACTTATCCAGGCCCTTAACCTCCACCCATGTGACCCTGGCCGATCTCGACACAAAGGACCCTAATGGCCTCACAATTCAACCATACAACAACCAACATGACCTCAAAGATACTTTTACAAACTAACCTTCCAACACAAACCCAAAAAAAATAACATCCATATCTACTTTACGAACTCGGACCACCCTTTACAAACATTCTAACACTATCACATGAAAACAACTCAAACTGAAGCAGGACGCGGAAAATGAATTTTGTTAACCCTAAGGGAATATGTCACATAATAGTGACGAAGTTTCCTAAGTGTTCCAGATTAGTCACTCAAACTTTATATCACTCACAAAAACTATCAAAGTTTCAAAATTGTTCCATGAGTAAATTACACCGTTCGTCCCTATGGTTTGCCCAAAATAACACCGCAAGTCCATTCATTTTTATTTTTGCGGCATGAGTCCTTATAATGAAGTTCGGTAACACCATCAGTCCCTATCTCTAACGGTCGTTAGCTTTCTCCGTCAACTCCCACATGTGCGTTACATGTGCCGTCCATTTCTAACGATCGTTAACGTTTTTGCATGTTTTCATCCGTTTTTGCACGTTTTCGTCCGTTTTTGCACGTTTTCGTCCGTTTTTGCACGTTTTCGTCCGTTTTGCACGTTTTCCGCTTTGCTTTCGCTAGTTTTTACGCTTTTTTCGCTTTGCACGTTTTCGTCCGTTTTGCATGCTTTCATCTTGTTTTTGCACGTTTTCTTTGGTTTTCACATTTTCGTCCGTTTCGCGCTCTTTTTCTTCATTTTCACGTTTCGTTCGTTTTGCTCATTTCGTTTGTTTTTGCATGTTTTCGTCTGTCGTTGCACGTTTTCGCTTGTTTTTTCAAGTTTTCGTTTGTTTTTTCATGTTTTCATTCGTTTTACACGTTTTCGTCCGTTTTTGCATGTTTTCATCCGGTTTTTTGCATATTTTTGTCCCTTTTTTCGCGTTTGCGTCCGTTCATTCATGTTTTCGTCCGTTTTTGCATGTTTTCGTCCGTTTTTGCACGTTTTCGTTTATTTTTGCATGTTTTTGTTCGGTTTTGCACGTTTTTGTTCGTTTTTGCTCGTTTTCATTCGTTTTTGCTCGTTTTTATTTGTTTTTGCACGTTTTCTTCGTTTCTCACGTTTTCATCCATTTTCGCACGAATTTGTTCGTTTTTTCACGTTTTCGTTCGTTTTTGTCCGTTTTGCACGTTTTCGTCTGTTTTTGCACATTTTCGTCTGCTTTTTGCATGTTTTCATTCGTTTTTTCACGTTTTCATTCTTTTTACACGTTTTCGTCCGTTTTTGCAAGTTTTCGTCCATTTTTGCATATTTTTGTTCGTTTCTTCACGTTTTCATCCGTTTTTGCATATTTTCGTTCATTTTTACACGTTTTCATCCGTCTTTACACGTTTTCTTCTGTTTTGGCACGTTTTCGTCCATTTTCATCCATTTTCACACATTTTTGTCCGTCTTTGCATGTTTTTGTCTATTTTCGCCTGTTTTCGCACGTTTTCATCCGTTTTCACACGTTTTTGTCTATTTTCCAACTTTTTCATTCGTATTTGCACGTTTTCGAATGTTTTTGTCTGTTTACATGTAAAAAAGGACGAAAACGTGAAAGAATGAACAAAAACATGCAAAAACGTGAGAAAACGGACGAAAACGCCCAAAAACCAACGAAAACTTGCGAAAACGGCCGAAAACGAGAAAAAATTGACAAAAACAAGCAAAAATGAACGAAAACGAGCAAAAATAGACGAAAACGTGAAAAACAAATGTGTAAATCAAAGAAAAAAGCGAAAAACGGATGAAAACATGTAAAAATGGTGGAAAACACGCAAAAACGGACGAAAACGCGCAAAAACAGACGAAAACGAGCAAAAACATACGAATACAAGCAAAAACGGACGAAAACATGAAAAACCGAACAAAATGGTGCTAAGAGAAACGAAAACGCGCCAAAACGGATGAAAATGTGTTAAAACGGATGAAAACACGTGAAAAACAGATGAAAACGTGCAAAAACAATTGAAAACGAGAAAAACAGACGAAAACGAGCAAAAACAAATGAAAACGTGAAAAAACGAACAAAAACGAGTAAAAATAAATGAAAATGTGCAAAAACGGGCGAAAACGTGAAAAAACAGACGAAAACGTAAAAAAGCTGACAAAAACATGAAAAAACAAATGAAAACGTGAAAAAACGGATGAAAACGTGCCGGACGAAAACGT
Organism: Chrysanthemum lavandulifolium; assembly: GCA_022545495.1. Lineage (NCBI taxonomy): Eukaryota > Viridiplantae > Streptophyta > Magnoliopsida > Asterales > Asteraceae > Chrysanthemum > Chrysanthemum lavandulifolium. The sequence goes on from CM040238.1 coordinate 223,143,714, forward strand.
GCAAAACCGCTCACGATCGTTAGAAATGGACGACACATGTAACACACGTGTGGGAGTTAACGAAGAAAGCTAACGACCGTTAGAGATAGGGACTGATTGTGTTACCAAACTTCATTATAAGGACTCATGGTGCAAAAATAAGAACAAAGAGACTTGCAGTGTTATTTTGGGCAAACAATAGGGACGAACGGTGTAATTTACTCTTGTTCCATTCTTGTGAAATTATTAAATTTGGTATGGTTAATCCATATCTGAATTATCATGTTGTACCTCAATACTAAACACCACCTCTTGAATATAACTACTCTCAACAAACTTTATGTACAACCAATTAATGCATGATGATGTGTTATATTAAGTCTAGTTTTAAATTTATATTTTAACGACTTTACTATTAGACTAACACTAACGGGTAGTGTACCCGGTCAATCCTAGCTAGTTTGGTTAGTACGAGTTGTTCGTAAGGAGTAAATAAACTTAAACGCTAACCTAGTGAATTCTACAGATTTAAATGAGGGTTTTGATTTGAGATTAATTAAACTACTAAACAATAAAATAAAGTAAACTAATTAAACTACGACTGTGATTAAGTTAAGAAGAAAGTACTATCCATATTAATCCTACTACATTTTCATTTATTCGTTTATAAGTGCAATGACCTAATAACTTATGTTGGTGGAGTCAGGAACTGCAGACAACATTTACTATCTATTGTAAACTATACGAGGGCTAGTCGTGCCTAGTTCTATGAATGCAACCTATATCCCTGAAGCAAATTATCGGTCTACTCAGTCACATTCACGCAATAAGTATTTTTCAACTAATCTATACGATTTATTTATGGTAACCTAGGGCTAGTAGTGAAACCTGCTCTTCTCAAGTGCTACTTATTTTGAAGAGCACTTATGCTAACTTACATGTTTTAGTCATTTTATGTCTAACCTTAGAGGAACTTCTGAGCCTTTGTCAGGGAACCTTCCATAGTGATACGAATTACCTACATAGCTAAAGAGCTACATTATGATAACCTAGACAATATATAAACAAGTAAACGAACATATTATTTGAATGATGAACTTATAAATTATCCAACATATAATGCATTAAGTCTTAATAAATGGAATCAAATCAATATAATAGTTATAACATGGCTAACACTTAAGGGTGTTAGCCCATAATCTCAGTAGCAAACCAGAAAGTAAATACAAATTATTTGCAAACAAATGGCATAATGAAATCGATAAGTAAACGAACGGTTATACTTCGTGTTGTGATATGGGACTTTTCTCTCTTGATTTCTTCACTTTAGAACCGACTACTTTCTGTTACAATGCTTCTCTTCACGTCTGGTGGTGGTGGAATGGTGTGAAAATATGAAGCTAGGGCTTCAATTTATAGTTACCCGTCTGATGTCGCGATACGGCGTATTGAGGTCCAATATGCCGTATCCCAGATCTCTTGAGTAATTATTCCAGCATATTCGTATGTCTTCTTTATATATGGCGTATCGCTGAAGTCTGATATGCCTTATGCCTTTCAAATCTTGATACACTTGGACTGGGGAAAGATATTCAACATGATGTATGGCTAGAATTTTGTACGCCGTATTCCTTCTTCAGTTGACTTGGGCTTTGGCTGCAAGAGATTCCGCTACGACATATTTCCATAGTTTAATGCGCCATATTCTTCTTATCTTCAATACTTGATGAATTCTTTTAAGTGTTTTGATACGGCGTATCTCCAGAGATGGATACGCCATATGCTCTTGTCAGGATTATATAGATTCTTCATTTAAGCTCCAAGTTCCATTGTTTTCCGTGTCTTTTTCCAATATTGCTCCATAAATACTGAAAATCATAAACTTGAACAACTAAATATCAATTCAGATATAAGAATATAATAAATGAGTAAGTTTCATGAGATAAATAATAGATAAATTTAGTACTTATTTGATGCTATTACACGACGTGACATAAGACGTATTTGCAAAATAATAACCAATTTTGAGAAGTGTTTTGTTCAGGTCACTCTATCATACAAACTTCACATGAATGGATCACTATTGAAATTTTGAGGGGTTTTATAATGAAAATAAAGTTAAAATGACTAAAATTGACACAAATATGATACTTGGTTGATGTTTGATGATTTTCACCCCAACCCTCATTCAATCAAGGGTTTGATAAATACACACCTAAAAGGAATAAAACACTTAACAAGAAGATAAAAATTACCAACCTTAAGCCTTATATTTGTAAGGGATAATTATTTCGGAGAAAAAGATAACTAAATTTAGTACAAAAATGGTGATTAAAAATAGACAAACATTTTAAAATAAACAAAAGGGCAAATCTGAAAAATTTGCAAAACACCCCAAATGCGAGGCTTGGTGTGGCGTACTTAGGCATTTTGTCTCAAAAGCGAGGCCCGATGCGGCGCATTTGGCTCTCAACCAAACACAACTGAAGTGGTTTGCTTGCATCCCATTTGCCTTTTATGCTCTAGTTGTTTATGTAAACACACAATCTCTTTCCCAAGATTCTTATCCTCATCACGGATCTACTCAATGAACTCGAACCATTACAAACGGCGTTCCAATATCACATGACCACTGCGTGACCTTGAACCATCTTTTACAAACAACCTTCCAACGCGATCATATACATGACTACTTCGTGATCTAACCATCATTTACAAACTAGTCTACCAAACCACTCGTGGTGAAACACATCTCCTACCGGCAGCCTAATATCTTAAATTGGCATATTATATGGTACAAATCCAAAACTCATTGCATGTGAGTCAGAATGTTAGGTCGTTAGATCACACTACACAAGTTTAAAATGGGTTGTTAAAGTCTAAAAATGCCAAAAAAGAATTATTAAAGTTTGTAATTTGTTCCCTAGTTTGGAATAAATTTTTGAAACTGAACCTTAAATCGTAATTCACTCTTTGTTTTCTAGCTGGCTAACTTTTTTCTAATACTTGAGAGTTCAAGGTTTTTAAAAGCATAAAAATTAGTTTCAAAAGTTTATACCTGCATATAGCATTCCTTTTTATATACGAAAAACCACCAAAGTTCTAATATGTGAACGGTCGAAATTGTAAGAACCACATCTGCAATTTGGCTAAACCAAGAGGACAGTACGTGTTCGCAAATTACTCTAACTTTTATTTGTGATTTATTAAACAAACGCTAAAAAGTATGGTAGTTGCATTTAATACATTCAAAACTCAAATGTATATTAGTTATTTTGCTTTTTAAGTAATTGTGGCTTGATATTGGGCATGTTAGGAAAATGACCAAATTGTACAGCTAACTTACATCGGATCATGCTAGTTTTAATAGAAGCATACCTCAAAGGTATATGTATTAGTCAGTTTGATTATTAAAGCAATGTTAACTATATTAGGGGATATTTGGAAAATGATTGAATTGTATAGCTAACTTACTTTTGATTATTATCACATGATTAGTTAAAAGTTAACATTATAAAATTAGTAAATCATTAAAGTTTAAATTATTTAACATATAGAGTTTGGCTAAATTTAACTTAATCTTAATGTACTCATTAACGTTTCTTTAAATTAATGGTTGCGTAGATCTTTTCAAAACTTATCATCATCATCAAGTGTGAATATGACTACTTCAACAAGCAAATAAAAGACTAAATTACATGAATCGTCGGTTTGTCCGAAATTGCATCTACCGTCTCGAGAATTTTTGTATTGCATAAAGCGTCCTCATCTTTGCAAAGAATCACACCAAAAGTCCTATGTGTTAACTTCCTTAACTCTAATCCGTTAAACCCCCTCATGTGCCATGCACATGAGGGTAAAGTTGTCATTTAGGCTACTCTTTTATTTCAATATCATTTTCATTTTCAAATACAAATATCTAAAATATAAACTCATCTAACGCCTCTCACATTTTCCTGACCTGCTACAAGTCAACAAGTAACCATCTTCTTCTTTCTATTCCTCCTAAAATCAGCCTTCAAGTTGAAAACCCAACGACACCACCACCATAGTTAAAACTTGAAACCATCACCAACTTCGAAAAACAAACACACCACCAATTTCAGAATAATCATCCTGGTTCTCATCAACAAACAACAACATTTGTTATTTAGATATGGATTTTAGATTATTTGTTTCTTGTCTTAAAAGTTATAAGTTTTATAATGAGACGAAGATAATGGGTTGATGATAGAGAAAGAAAGACAAATAATGGAGATAGAGAAAAGTATTAGGATAGAATGAGACATGTGAGAGTGATTTATAAAAAGGAGGGTGTTGGTTCTCTGATTATTATATCGTTTAAATGCTAAATGATATTAAAAGTAAAACAAATGTGATTGAAAAAAAGTAATGATGCAATAACTAATTATAGAGTAAATTACATGGATGGTCCGTTTGGTTTGTCAAAAATGGCATATGTCGTCCTTGAAAGTTTAAAGCTGCATGGACATTCCTTAATGTTACAAAGAATAACATTACTTTTTTCAATCACATTTAATTATCATTTTTCTTCCCTATTAAATACAACCACCCACCCTATCAACCCAATTATCTTCTTCTTCATTCTCCTTTTTAGTTTGTCTTTGGAAGTGCAAATATAATGAAATGTATAAATTTGGTGTCCGTAGAATCATCACAGATTTAACATCATATTTAACGATGATATTTTCTCTTCCATTAGCTGAATCAAATCCTACTTTATCTTTGCTAAAGTTTCAGGAGAGTTGTAAGAATAATAGACATAAGTGTCATTTGTCAGGTGGTATTTGATTTTACCTTATAGGGATGCTTGCTGATTCCATATCCTAAACTAACAACAAAAAATATTACATCCCGAACCTTTTCGTAAGTAGAATCTCTACATTGGTTTATAAACGCCCGAACTAGATTGATTTTCTTTTAACAAGACAAGACCGAAATCAACATCACCAATTCTAATCACTTTTACATTCATACCTCGACTTATTAAACACGTTTAGTGTCATTTTAAATAAGATTGGAACTTGTATCATGTCTAATTATGCCTCAAAAGCTTAGAACCAAGCATCCCTTTTAAGATAAAACTAGCTTTAACATCTAATTCATAACATGATTCTATTACTCTTTTTCCATAATCTAAAAACATAATTATTAACCCAATCATGACATAGCATAGTTTCTAACATCATGATTCTTCATAAATTAAAAATAGATTTACATATAACCACCAAGTAACATAAAACCCTTAATTAAAGGCATTAACATGAATCTTAACTAGAATTTGCCTTGAATGGAGATATAGTTAAGAACTCTTGCAAGAATTCTATGATTACTCCAAAACACAATTAACACCTTAATTGATTTCTTCTATATGGTCACACCCAAAACACCATATTCACCTAGACTTGATCTTAAAGAAAACCTCTTGAGATAGTTTGTCAACGAAGATATTAGTGTTATTTCTCAAATCAATTACCAAACCTACCTATTTCAAATCAATTATAAAACCCCACACTATTTCCCTATTACCAAAATGAACATAACGAGCAAAATGTTTTGCTCACCTCCTCGTTGCTCGCCAACATGGATGTGTAACAATATAGGACACAAACTTTATAAAATGACCAAGAAATCATTTTGCTCGCCTCTTTTTCTCGCTCGATTCCTTATACAAAAATGAATGTGATGAACAAATTTGTTGCTCGCCCTATCCCAATTTGCTCACCATCTTTAATTTTCGGTTGGTAGGTGGCCTTTGATAGATAACACCAAACCCATTTGTTTACACATACAATTCGGTTTATTGCACCACGACCACATGATGACATTACATAGTGGTTGTATTAAATAAATTGTTTTGGAGGTAAGGAAACCCCAAAGAAAAAGGAGGAGATAAGAAATGAATGGGATGCAATATATGGCGAGCTTACCACTGCCGTTGAAGACATTGAAGGAAGCATAGCAACAAAAACCCCCTCAGAAGGCTTACCGCCACATAACTGTAAGCGTCATCCAATTCTATACATCAAATAGCAAGATTGAAGAAACAAAATAGACAAAATATATAATCTAATATTATATCACATAAGATGTTAACCTGGTTCATAAATACCTCAAACACATGGAATATTTTCTATTTGTATTACTATAAGAAAAGACAATAATAAAAATTTAGCATAAAGGATCAAAGCACGTGTCAATCATACACCTCATCAAATAAACGTGGCACACAATATATGTCCACGTGTCAAGTGGGGCGAGCAAAATAAGTGACGGGCAAACCATGTTTGCTTGCGATGTCGGTTTCCGTAACACATTGATCGAAGGTCTTTTTTTAAATGCTATTTCATATAGTTCATTTCGAAAATTACCACTTATTTTTCCCTCCTAAATGCCTTGGCATTCCATGACACACATATGCGTGTGTTTATGTGGTAATTTTATGGATTTCTAAGCTTATTAAGCATAAAGGATAAAATGGTAATTTATGTGTTTTAACTCCTGTTAGTCTCTATCGTTAAATCCTTTGCATCATTAGTCCTTTTCTGTTAAATATTTGCACATAAGGTCCTTATTTATAATAAAAACTAACAGAAAGACTTTTCTAATGTTCTAATAGCGATGTATAAGTCTATTAATGAAATTTATAAAAATCGGGGTATTACAACTCTCCCACCGGAATGGTTCGTGTCTCATGAACATCCTCGGAAACTATTCTACTTAAATTCTTTCTATACAATAAGTCTCCCCACTATGCTTATTCTAATACTTGAGCTACTTTCCTTTCTAATAATTCGAAATTCTATCTAACATGACTATAAACATATATTTACGATACTTTTTTGAACCTTCATCGATTTCGGTCCCAACTACTTCTGTTGAAGTCATATGTGCACGACCCCGTGTTCTTGCATTATCATGATATTTTCTATTAGTATTTCTAAATTGTTTATTCTGTTCCATTTCGGGTTTTGCTCTTGGACTACTTGCACTACTTGATTCTTTCTTGTCTAAATTTATAATCTGTCTATCAGATTGTTTTGCGGGTTTCGTTCTCGGGCAATCTCTACTGTCATGACCTATTCCATAACATACCTTCACAAAGTCCTCTGATGCGGATTATTGTAACACACTAAGTTGTACAATCCTCCTAGACAGAGTGCCTAACCGTTGTAGTATAGTATAAGCAAGACTCGTAGGATTGATCATTCTCTAGGGGAATAGTGAGGTAGGCTCGAAGTGTATAACGGTTTAAGTGTAAGAGTTGAGAGAAGAATATTTTTGGTGTTTTTATGTTTCTTAGAAAGTAAATAAAATCTCAGGTATTTGAAAGAAGTTAGTAACTAATTAAACTACTAATGCAAGAAAATAAAATAATAAGAAAAGTAAATTGGTAAACTTCTTATAAGAGAAAAAACATATTTACTTAAAATTATATTACTCCCTAGTTATCGTTTACTACATTGTCGAATTGTCACGTCCTTGCTAATGAAATGTGAAGTATTACTAATTTCTTGTTTTCGGCCTCACGTCTATAGACTATTCTAGGTGAATGACGCCTATATGATATGTCAAGCTCACCCTTCGACTAGCCTACGCAATAAATACATTTAACTTAGTAATGGCCTAAGACATAAGCATGAATAGATCACGTTTTAGTGGACGTTCAAGCTAGTCTAGTTTTCCCTAGCTATTTTTCCAATTCATAACGTGTACATCATTAAACAAGAGACGACAAACAAAGCAATTAATAACTAGGTTTCATACAATTCTAAGCAAACACTAATTAATTTAGCCTATCAAAGTAATGAAAAGAGAAGCAAATAAATAAATCAAAAAAGAACACATAGACAAGTTTGAATGATTAAATAAGAACTTATCTTAATAAAAAATGAGGTCTTCAATGTCAAAAAAGGCCTTAAAAAGTTGTAAAATTTGTCTAGGGTTCGGTGGTCTAAGTTCCTCCAAAGTTGCAAACATAATAATGAAAACAGTACGAAAATATATAGAGTTTTTGGATTGTGACGGCGCCACTTGCAAGTTGTGACACCGTTAGCTCACCGTCTTCTAGGGTTTCGATCTTGAACTGACATAGTTGTGACGGTGTCACATTAAGGTTGTGACGCCGTTAGCCTTCATAAGTTTGGTCTTGTCTCATCGGTGGTAGCCGGTCTCTAGAGCACGTAAAGTTAGCACCCCGGTGTGGCGTCACATTGTGGCTGTGACACCGTCACGAGACCATTTGTGATGGTTTTTCCATTATTGTTTGCTTGTTTTCCATCCAATTGAGCTTGAAACATGTCTTTTTCCAAGATTTGCGTTCCAAGTATCTAAAACTCAAATAGAAATGATTTAGGGCGATTTATGATCAAATATATCACAATTTAGAGGCTAAATGATCCCTTAAAAGCGCATGAAATTACACCTCATCACCCTCATCGACAACACAATCTCGGTAAAATGACCAAGTGACACAACAATAACACTCGTTGCTACCTGCACAACATTCACCAAAGTGTCTTTTCTTAAAATTTCAGGGTAATCATATTTCTGACTGCTCTTTGTCTCTGATCTTGACTTTCTTTCATTATCTATCCTTGATCTCTTTATAGAAAAATCTTTCTGATCATGTTTTTGTTTATGAGGACCGGGTATATTTCTCTGGGTTTCTTGTTCTCGGTTAAGATTTCGCTAATTATGTGTAGCAACAAACTCTCGAATATCCTTCCTCAACATTTCTTTGTATTGTTCCATCAACTTCATGTCATCTTTAACATATTCAGGACAAAACCGAGCTCGATCAATGAATAGACCCTTAAACTCACTAACTGTCTTTGTCGTCTGATTCATCTTCAGAATTTCTCTCTAATCTTTCTCACTCATGCTCTCAAGTCCATCTGTAACGATTATTAGATTATGTTCATCATGAATTTACGGAGGTTTACGCGCCCAAACTCACTGCAACTGAACTTGTTATCCAAATTCTGGTTAGCCCCGTTCATGTTTTCTACTCTATTCCCCATAGGTGCACCATCTTTTCTCTTATCAACTTCACGACTCATTGTCTGATTAATAGTTTATGTAACTTTACCCAAGAGTGTTGGAATTAGTGTTTCAAATGCCCGAACAACTTCACCCATACCAACCCTTTTAATTCTGCCTTAAATGCATCATTAACTTGTTCTTTTCAACTTCATCTATCTTTGTATGATCGGGGTTATTCTCTCTTCTGCGTTGGGTCTACCTGATTCAATCATCAAAAGACTAGGGTGTTATTCTTTGCGATGTTAAGGACTCTCAATGCAACTTTAAACTTTCGAGGGACGAAATGCAATTTTGACAAACTACGAGGACCATCCATGTAAATTACTATTAGTTATAAAAGTACAATAGAAAAGCGTAGCTCACAAGGTTTATGTAGGTCCTACAAGAATAATGGGATGGACAAAATGACTATAATGCCCGCCTTGTACATGAGTGGATTTAATAGTCTATTTTAACGTTCGTTAGACGTAAGGACTATAAGTGTTGTTAGTTTCAGAGTTAAGGACTACAAGTGCAATAAAAAAAGTTGAAGGATTATAGATGCAAGTCAACGCATACCACATGAACCATCTATACAATTTACTCTAAATAAAATTCAAACATGACGTCTTAAATCATGTTTTTGTGCAACTTAATATCTAGTATCATATAATCATTGCATTTGGATTATAATGTCATATAATCATTATGAAAACACATGCAAAACTCTCTCCTAATTCAAAAGCTTCGAATCCTCGATCACTTGCATGTTAGAGCTCCAGGAATCGTGATACTGTTTTTTGTGAGATCTTTCAAGTCAGCATGACACGAGTATAGCACCGAACTACATTTTACTCGCACTTATAACACTTGAAACTCGACCCACTAAAAAGCACCAAAATACACAGATAATATCAACGTCATTGAAGCGACGCTGACCCTTTGACACTGAGAAGGACTTAAAGCTCCGTAGCATAACACCAACGTCCTTACGATTCTAAAGCTATGGCTTTGTATTATCCCTTGTTCTTATGTTTTTTTTCTTCATATAATTCAACGCCAACTATACATAAAATATACATAGAATCATGCAAGTCCAAATTCCAAATCCTCATACAAGTTGTCAGTAAGGTGAGAAATGTGAACTTCACACTACATATCCAAAAACATGTCACGAGACTCCCATAACACCAAAGAAAACCAAGCACTTTTAATGAGTTTCCAAACACACCCACCCTACCCTACCCCCCCACGTCCCACCCCATCCTACTCACCATCATCCAACCATTTTCTCCTATAAGTAAGAGCTTTAAGCAAAACCATGCTTCATATTTCAGTTCTATTTGTTTCTTCGATGGCATCACCTTTTTATCTTATCTTGGTTTCCATTTTTACACTTAATTATTGTGCTATTTCCCTTTTTGCCCTTAAAGTTCATGTTGGTGGTGACACTGGCCTAACTTTGGTAAGCATAATCTTTATTCACTAATTTCATATTTGTTAAATTTATTATCTGAATTTTGATTCATATTGAACTCTGAGTATTTTGTAATTAGGCTAAGGAGTGTAGCAATAAATGTGAATCCTCCTTCTGTAAAGGTAACATATACTATTTTTAGAAAGTTTAACTTAGTTTGAAAAATCAAAATAATGTTGTCTAATTATTCTGAAATTTTAATAATTGTTTTGACAGTGCCACCGTTGTTGAGATATGGAAAATATTGTGGAATATTATACAGTGGATGCCCTGGAGAGAAGCCTTGTGATGAACTTGATGCATGTTGTATGAAACATGATGCTTGCATTTCAGCCAACAACAGTGAGTATCTTGTTAATTTGTTGCTACTCTTTTGTAGAGATAATAATTTTGAATGATTATTAACAAAGTTGAAAAACTAAATTTAATTAAGTTTAGTACTATAGTTAGGTTGATATTTTAGAATAGTAGTGTATATGTTTTAAATCTGCCATAAGACATCATTAACTGAATGCTCTATAAGAATTTTCCAAAAGTAGCTAGTCGTGGTCCTTGGATGTAAAAATCTTCAAAATAATATATCATTTACAAGTTGAATAAATTACTTTTTGTAGGTAGAAAATTATCTTCAACTTGTAAAAGAAAGATACTGTTGGTGTCTTTCTAAAAGAAAAAGAATAAAGATGCAACTTCCAAATAAAACAAATTTCATGTTTTGAAACAAAAAACAGGTTGGCACTGAAAATAATTGAGTATGCTACTTAATACCATGTGACTGATGAAATCTAACTCAACTTGTATTTAATCGAGCCTCTAATTTCAGTGAGAGTGAATTTGAGATTTAAGGTTGTAATTAAAGACGAAAATAAAGTAGTGCATATGTTTTTAAGATATTTGTATTGTAATTATATATAAAGTCGTAGGAATGTTATTATATGGCCAAAGAATAGACAGAAACGTATGGTATATGTTTTAAAGTTGGTCATGTTACATGGATATTGTTTATGCAATAAATGAATTGCATTCTAATGAAATAATTGCTCATCGTTTAATTTTGTACTGGAATAAAAATATCTAATGGCCTATTGTGATGAGATGTGATTTGCACACTCACATAAATAATTAGAACACTTAAATTTAAAATGTTTGCACATTTATACACTTACATATACAGTATTTAGTCATGTTGATCCTATAAGAGTATAAATGTTCAAACACTCTAAATTTGAGTGTCTCAATCATTTTTATCAACGTGCAAATGAACTCCTGTTTGTGATATGTTAAAATATCTTGAAAAGTCGCCATTGATTTGATTTATTGCTACTTGCAATTAAAATAAAATAAAATACAATAAAGTATATTTTGGGTTGTTAGAGACGGTGAAATGTTACTTTTAAGAAATTGTCGCTTTGCCAACAAAATGTTTACGTCTAAAACTATACTACACACCAATTATCAAATAAATATTCCATTGTGTTTTGAAGTGATGTTTTCTAGTTACATACTCTTTTCGTTTTAGAAAGAGCGTTTAGAAAAAAAAAAAAAAAAAAAAAAAAAAAATCTATAATATGAGTAGTTAATACAATCTTGAACAATAAAAACTCATTTTTATCATTATACTTATTATACAAATTAGACATTAGTAATCTATACAAATTTTAGTCGATAAGGCAAAGTAAAAAAGGGTTATAATTACTATCTTATAAAAACTGGATAATATTTTTGAAGTATAAATAAAAAAGGGGAAATGATCCCTGTTGCTAGAGCAGCTTACTTACTTCAAACAAGTTTTTTTTTTTTTTACTCCAGCAATTTCTTCATCTTCATCAATGGCTTGTAAGTTTCCAAACTCCCTTTCTTCATTCCGCTCAAACAACAACTCTAGTAGTGGCTCAATCCCTTCGGTGGAGAAATTCGATGAAGAGCTGAAAAATGGGCTTGCAGCAGGTAAGTAAGCTGCTGCTAGCAGCAGGGATCATTTCCCCAAATATAAATAGTAGTATGATCACAAATATCATGGTCGGAGTAATATAAATAGGATGTTGGTCAAAATAAATAATTAATACTCATCAGGGCCGTTCTTAAATTTTTGAAAATTTTGTGAGCCTTGGGCGAAATTACATAATGAGGTTTTTAGAAGAAATGCTATATATAGATTGTCACCCTTTATTTATAAGATATAATGCAATTAATGTTCTAAGCGTTAAGCAATTACTTATTTAAGATATTTTCTCATCTAAATACTATTTTCCTTTGTGAAAAATATGTGCACACATAAAAATTTTAAGGCTCTGAGTGGTTGCTCACATTTCACACCCTCAAAGATGCCCTGATACTCATCTAAACTGTTTTTCCTCAAATCTTTTGTAAGTTTTGATTTAATTATTAGTTAAAGTTAATGTTGTTTTAACCACAAGACAAGAAAAAGATCAATTACCATTTTGTTTATTTTGTGCTCTTTGATATATTTCAGTACCATGTCCAACCATGCAGCATTTCTAAATTCATTAAATAGTTACAGTAAATTTGACAAAATGATAAGAAAACTATCTTCTAACGATACGAGTTTCTCGCTCTTTTTTTTTGGTATGTTACCTTTAATCCCATTATTTGACAGTGAAATCTCACCAAATACTTGAATTTTTTTCCACAAGAGCGTTTCCGGTAACGTTTGGAGGTTGAGACATTAATGTCACCTTTGCTGCTTACTTTCTACCATATATTTAAGACTGCAACGAATTAATTTCTAAATAAATAATTATAAATATAGAATGAAAGGTGGGTCATGTGTATATGTGACAGTTCTACATGATCGTGATTATATTACTAAATAGTTTTTTCTATCGTTTCATTAATCATGCTATTCATTGGCCTTTATCTGATTAGAACATTTAGTATCGTATAACTTCAATATTTTAAGATTAGATTAGTCCATTTTTAACTCTTATAATAGCCGCATACGATGTATAGCGGCAAATAATTATAAATGCGAAGCAACGCTTAGTCACTTACGGGTTCAATTTGTAGTCACTGCGAGAAAAAAGTCTATAAGTTATAAACGAAAAATGATAAAAGTTTGAGGAGTCGAAAATTAAAAAATATTTAATAGTTTGAGGATTTGTGAACTTTGTTACCATATATATGTTTCATTAAATTATAAGTTTTCAAAAAGTTCAAGAATTAAAAAAAGACACCCTACCCTTTACATGTAAGATATTAATATATAAGAAGGTGATTTTATTATAAATGTAACTTTTGATATTATATATTCCTATACTAATAGGTGTGACAACAACATTGTGTTTATATGTACCAAAAGGGCTCTTGAGAAGGTTACAAGAAAGTTACTTTAGTTGTTATCTGGTTAGCCAAATATTATGTTTTTATGTACAAAGATTATGAACAGAATACAAAGAAATTACTTTAGTTGTTATCTTGTTAGCCAAAGGACCACATGGTGACGATATATGATTTGTCAAGCATCATCGCTTTTTTGTTGATCGTTACATGTTACCATTTCCTTGCAGACAACTACTTGAGTGAGGTTTGCAACCAGGGCCTGTTGTCATGTGTAGAAAGGTTCAAGAAAGCAGGAAGCAAGACATTTAAAGGCAATACATGTGATGCTAATGATGTCACAAACACAATAAGTCTTGTTATGGATGCTGCAGTTCTTGCTGGTAGATATATTCATAAACCATCAAATTGAGTGCTATATCCTAGCTGGTGTCACCAAGCATGGAGATGATCTGAGGTGGCATAAGAATTGGTCTACGTTGCAGATGATGTGGAATGGACGGGTCGGATAAAAGTTCATTATTCTTTAAAAACTTTAATCTAGTGCATTTGATCTGGCATTTGTAATATGATAGAAATGATGACAACCAATCAAAGTTTTCATTTCATGATTAGCGCTACCAGAAGATCTATAGAGTAGTAACGTATTGATTTATATGTGACAACTGAATAAAGTTAAACGAAAATTTTTCAGCAAAGCATATCAACTTGCCGAATTTGCCAGTTTGCAAATCGATCTTCAGAAGGGTTTTTAATTGTCTCTGAATACATACATACCAAGGTAAAGTTGCCATTGAACTATTTTGCCTTTGGTACTATCTCATAAATATATGGTAGTTCCCCCACGAAGACACGTCATCTCTTGCCAACTTCTTTTTGAGCAAATGACAGGGTAGACCGATAAGTTTGTTTGCACAAACACGCCCGACAAACTTGAAGCCCTATCACCATTCATCACCCCTTTTGAAATGGATGTCCAATATCCAACAACGAGTTTAATTTAACCGCTTATCTACATCCTCTTGGATTTCTTCTCCAATTCCATGAATCCATGACATCTCATGATATGTGGATATACAGTCGTACCACACTAAGGTGGTGTTCTTTAAGTTATTCTATATAACTTCAATCAGTAACATACTGTCTTGTTTTCAAATCAACATACTTTACATAAATATTTTCAACTAACTAAGGTGTTGTTTGTTTGTTAAGAGAACGGATCATCGTTTGATCGTTCGAATGTGATTGAAAATATGAATCGATTCCAACTTAATATGAATAGGGGTTGAAAAATACGAATCGAAGTGATATAAAAGTGTTTGTTTTTGTAAAACTATTTGAAGGTGTTAGACATTAAGAGGTGTTAAGACACCCTCAACATCTAGTTCAATAAGATGTTTTTTTCTTGGCGGCCTCTTAATGATCATAAAATAACAAACACTCTTAATCTTGACTATCTTTTATTGCCTCTTAATGACTAGAAAAAAACAAACACTTTTTTGTCAAAACATCTTATTACGTCTGATTGACTCAGATTAAGATGTTATTAAGAAGTTTTTTAGAAAAACAAACACAACCTAAGTATTGAGCTTTGCTAAATGAGTAATTTTCTGGTAATTTTTTCCCTTCAAACAACTCTTCCTTAAACATATAAATGTTTTTTTTAAATGGTTTGAAGGATAGAAAAGTTTTGCATAACTATACAAAACGATTAAAATACTTGCTCAAAAAGTTTTTAAAAAAATGAACAAAATGAGAAAATGACAATGACGGAATATTTATTAATAAAAAAACCAAATAAGATTGTCATCTTATTAGATAATATTTTTGATTCAAAGCAACTACTACTAAATATGAAAATATTATTGTAAAATAGGGGTTAAAATTTGGAAACGGAGTAAATAATTATTCAAATCAAACGTCCCCACTCACCACACACTTCTTATCTGGTCTCTCTCTCTTCATCTATATCTTCTTCTTTATAAACTAAACCTGCCATTTCTTAACCTTTAATCATCTAAACTTGACAATACTAACAAAAATTCATTTGGAAACGATATGGGCTAGTTGAGCCGTTCGAGATGGCGAGCATTCGATATTTACCCTCGGCTCCAGATTCGATGACATCTCATGATATGTGGATATACAGTCGTACCAACACTAAGAGTCGGGCCAAAACTTATTGATGGCCCTCACTTGAACTTTCATAAAAATTAAGCAAGATTGCTAGAAATAGAATGTTAAAATGTTCAATGGGCAACACGAAGTTTGGCCCAATGCACAACATAAGTTTAATTTAACTAGACGAGTACCCGTGCCTAGCGGCAGCGGTGTCTAGAGTTTCAACAAAATTTTAGCGGCGATTAAGTTTGTTTCATGAATCAATATTTTAAGCGTTAAGTAATCCTTTTCGAATGATTATATTATTTTACCGATAACGTTGTTTTGTATTTGAGATTGTCTTTTTGATAACATTTTGTAAGTTGCATTAATCAATTAATATTAAAATAATAATAATGTGATTTTTTAAGGAGCAATTAACACCATTTTTTTGTGTCCTAGAGTTGTAGTACATAAATAGTTAGTGCACATAAAAAATGCGAATATAAACATTTATCTTTCGTCTTTATGTCTCAACCTTTCACTTTTATATCGTATAATATCAGAGATTAGCATTTATGTGAATATGGTATGTTGGAGTTAATTTTGCATTTTAGGAAGAAAATGCATTAATTTCTCCGAGATTAGCAATAGTTTCCTTTAAACACCATGGTTGAGTACAACTTTTAAATTTTCCATTTAAAGACCTAGGCATGGTTGAATACATGTTTTAAAGTTTCCATTTAAATGCATATCCATTTAAACGCCATAGTCTCCTATGTCACCACAATAGTTGATCGAATTCAGTTTTAAAGTATTGACCGAAATTCAGTTTTCCATTTTCAAGGAAGACCATTTTTCTTTATAGTTAGTAGAGCAGAGATATAATAGAGCCTAAATGGTCTACTACAAAGTTGACTAAAGTTCAAGAAATTTGAATTTTGAATTCTTATTCTAGCATGATAGTTTTGGGTTCTCACATTTTTCAATGTACGATGTTTTCCATATTATCAGAAACAAGAAAACCACTTTGAAACATCAACCAAAAATCAATAAACAAAACAACCTAAAACAAAACCATGAATGAGGCGATTCTACAATATATCTGTTAAAATTACGGCATATCTACATAGCGAAGCCACCAAAGACTTACAAAACAACAATATAACAAACTCAAAATGCCTAAGTTTAGATACACTTACAAACTACCAACAAACATACAAATTACTAACAAACTTACAACTACACACAAGAATTTAGTCAATTTACTAACTACTTTAAAAAGAAACTACACATTTACTTGCAACAAAAGCAAATTCGATTGCGGCGGCTACACACATTCAGGAAACAACGGTGGACTCCGGCGGCAATAATAAATCTATAAAAAAAAATTGTCAAAAAAGTTATATAAACTCAAAGCTGAAAAATAATAAATATTTATATAGATCTAAAAGTAACCATAAAATTTGATATAAATCTATCAGATACTAAAAATAATTGAATAACACTATTAACATAATCAACTTTATACAAATATTAACAACAATTAAAATAAGGCATACTATAAAGTGCGACAATAGCTTTTAAAACCTGAAGCCATGCAACCGCAGATGAGATTTTTACATGCGAGGCAGTGGTGACGCCTGTTCTATTTCCGCAAAGCGGTGGTGGCGGAACCAATTTCCAACGAGTCGCGATGGCGTGCAGAAAAAATATAAAAAATTAGATCTACAAATAAAATCTATAGATCTGTAAATAAATTATAAAAAACTTGATCTTTTAATAAAACTCAAAAAAATTACCTCAAAACATGATGGTCGTGAGTCGTGGTGGTTATGGGTTTCGGTGGTGGTTTGGTTTAGTTGGTGGAGTCGTCTTGTGGCGGTGACGACTGGTGGAGGTGACGTCCGGTTGTAGGGGTTCGGTGGTGGGAGTTGTGGTGGTGGGTATGGTGGTATTATTTTGTGTGTGTGTTTTTAGTGTGAGATGAAATGGTGTGTGTGTGAGAGAGATAAGTTTTTCAAAGTTACCAAAAATAATTGGTTATTAACTTTAAACATTCAAGTTTCAACATTTCACTTTCACTTTTGACAATTTTTCTATTTTATGTAGTTAAGATGGACCACAAATTGAACAAACTAAGACTATTTTTTTATGGGAATTGATACATACACCACATCTTTTGATGCATGCACCACAATTTGTGCATTACAGTTTGTATTGTATAATACTGTAATGCACAAATTGTGGTGCATGCATCAAAAAATAGTATGAGTATCAACCCCTTTTTTTATATAGACTATAAACCCAACCAAAATTGTAAAAAGTTAAAGATGAGATCAACATAGATAAAAAATAATCTGAAGATCAATTATGCAAATAGGTTGCCTAATGTCACTCTACATAAATAGAAAAGCAAGCCAGTTTCTCTTGTGAACTCACTTTTTGGTGTGCTCTTTAGGTGATAAAACTCGATCTTTTGACTTCTTCTAATCTGAATGATCTTTCATGATCAAAGGTGTAGTGATCGTTGCTTCCACAAATGCCACACCTTAGGTATTCAAAGCGGTCATCGAGTGATTATCATTGAAACCACAGCGAACACATGGTGCAAAAGGTTTGGCTTTGAAAAGAGGTTTTGTGAGGAACTTCCAATAGAGGAACTTCTACTAGGGAATTGTGATTTGGGGTTTTGTTTATACTCCTTATTATGACAAGGTGAAGTATGTGTTTTGAAGTCATATGGTCATCCGTTTGCAAGACTTACTATTTAGAACTCTATAGCAATCATAAAATAGATGATTGTTATATCTAAGGTTAGCTAGGCGGTAATCTATTAATCGGCTAAGCGGGGATTAATCGGATTGGATATTTTATATATAAAATTATAAAACTTTGAAACTATATGCCCGATTATTTAGCGATCCCATTTGCCTATTTTTCCGATTTTACTGGCGATTTTTCCGATTTATCAGATTTTTACGATTTGGCGATTAATCGGCCGCTTGATTAATCCATTTTTTATCGATTTTGTCGGTAACCAATTAATAAGGCGATTAATGAAAATCGAGCGGCTAATCACCGCTAGCGATTAATCGATTTTACAACGAAGGTTATATCCATACGATGTCTGAGGTTTAAGGAACTTGGGTCTAGATTTAACTGATTTGGGTGATTCAGCTAAAGACTTGGTGTTTTTTGTAGGAGTGTCCTGAGCTTTTGCAGGAGGAGGTGTGATAGAATCAAGTTTTTTATTCAGTGACAAGACTGAATTTCCTTTATCGGCACATATAATGGAATTTCAGGTTTAGGCTTTGTTGATACAAATTTTTATTTATGAGTAGGAACTGAGGGTTTGAATGGGATTTTATTTGTTTCATCAATGATGATTCCTTTTGGCTTAGAAGCTTTCCTTTCGAAAGCAGCTTGTAAGGTTTGGTTTTGATCCTTTAGCTTGGTTCAACACCCTAAAGTTTGTTTAGTGGGGGTAAGGGAGTCTTATGGTGTGAATATGATTCATCCATTGAATCAGATTCGATGTCATCCACTAAAGTTTTAGGCTTTCATTTATATGCGGTTTGGTTAAGTCATGTTCGGTGTTCTAATTAGGCATTTTTGCAAGGTTAGATATATCAACCCAGTATTTTGACATCTCATGATCGTATCCACTTGATGATCTTACAAAGACTAGTTCCTTAGGATCATTGTTTGATGAACCTTCACTGAGTTGATCAACTCCTAACAATTTTATTTTTGCCTTAATAATTTGCTCACTCATACACTAACTTACGCTATTTGAGCCATTGAACCAAGATTTAGTGATAGACTTAACATCACTAAGTTCCTTCGTGAGAGTTTGATTTTCTTTTATAATCTCAAAGTCTGCATGTTGAAAAGTAAGACTTGTTATCTTAGCTTTTTTTATTTTTAATAACTCATCCCTACAAGTGTTCAGTTATAGGGCAAGATTCCTGTATTTTGAAAATTGGTTCAATCTTTGCTCTTCTACAAACTTAAGATCTACACATGTATAATAAAAAAAATGTTTGTTTATCGTCATTATCATCAATTTGTAGGAGATTGTGTACCTTTTTTATGGTGATGTACACCCATTCTCCATTTTTGGCATGTTCTTTCCCACTAGAAACGTTTTCATCATCAACCAAGACCATTAGTACCTTGACAATTACCATTTCCTCATTATCAGAGGAGATTTCGTCTTATTCTCAATCATAAGATTCAACAACAAGCTCTTTACTGTTGGAGTGAGATGATTCTGAGGGTTGAGAGTTAGAGCCACCAGTAGTTAAAAGGGCAAGTTTGGATTTAATCTTTCTGTATTTAGCTCTATAATCTTTCTCAAATTTAGGTTTCGATTAATTATTTGAAAAGGTTGGTGCTAAGGTGATAAATTTGGGTTGTAATCTAGAGTTGTTTGAGGATATGAGGGTAAGGATGTTTTTGAGATACAATATTTCATGTAGTGACCATGTCTACCACATTTGAAGCATTTCTCTTTAGTGAGCCTTGGTCCACTGAATCTGGATAAGTTCTTTTGGAAGAATCTCTTGGAATTAGCGACCAGGTGCAAAATCATACAGTTTTAGAGGTTATTTAGCCCTTAATTTCATATACTTTGAGTCATTTATTGCTTTAAATTTTCTTTTTGAGTTTTAGGTCTTTGGGAATGCAATTGCTGAAAACGTACAAAATTTGGGCTCATTTGAACGAAGAGCGGATGAAAAAAGACAAGTTTCAAGTTTGTGACTAACATCTATGACGTTGAAAAAAGAAAAACCTAATCAAAGGCAGCGAGTTGACGACATCACACCCACAACCCCGACGCTTATCACACCACAGACACTATATATATATATATATATATATATATTTATATATATATATATATATATATATATATATATATATATATATATATATATATATATATATATGTACATATATATATATATATATATATATATATATATATATATATATATATATATATACATATATATATATATATATATATATATATACATATATATATACATACATATATATACATATATATATATATACATACATATATATATATACATACATATATATATATCTATATATATATATATATATATATATATATATATATATACATATATATATATACATATATATATATATATATATATATATATATATATATATATATATATATATATATATATATATATATATATATATATATATATATATATATATATATATATATATATATATATATATATATATATATATATATATATATATAGTGTGAGGTTATTTTCGAACCAAAAATTGCAGAAACTGCGAGGAACCAATTTAGACCGTAGGATATTTGATCAATGGATATAAATGATTGTGGCATAAATGTAAATAATTAAAGGACAAGGAGGGCATTAATGTAATTTGTGGTAATCCCCAAATAAAACAAATCCCACAAAATCATAGCCTCTCATTCACCCCCAAATCTGACCCTTTCTCTTTAACTCGATTTTTTATTTTTAGGTTACTTCTCTCATTCACCCCTAAATCCATGACCTCTCTATTTGCGATTTCTCATTGTAGTCTTAAAACACAACCACATGTGCCTCCTCCCATGTATCAACCACCTTTGTTTACAAAAAATAACATGTACCAAAGCCGACACCACGAAACAAATACAATCATGAATGACACATGAATTCGCCACTCATGTTTAGATCGGTGGTTTTGAATCTCATCTAGATGTTTTCAACAAATCGATCGCGCCTTCCATTTATGAAAAGTTACACGATTATGTTATGAATTACGAGTTTTGTTTATTAGTTTTAAATACTTGTTTGTGTAATTTTTGTCTTGAAAGCGTGGATGCTTTTCGGGTTGTGTAAAAGCAACCCGAGAAGTATTTTGTAGTCATTATAGATGAAATAATTTGCATGTGTATTCTCGTATTGTTTAAGGTAATTTTATATCATTTCAATCAAAACTTTATTTAAATCTTTTTTTTATCTTAAATACTTCGCATTGCTCGCTCGATCGATCATTAAATCGAATTTGGGTTCACTTGTCATTCTTTATGTTTAGATGGATTTGTTTGGTATATATTTCATATAGTGCATATGTGTTAAAGTCATGGTGGATGGAGTATTCAAACTTTTCAAGCTACTTTTTTCAATGTGGTATAAAATTATTGTTTACTAGTTCGTATCTTTTGTTTTAAATTAATATTTATAGCTGTTACTTTTTATTGATGTTATTGTCTCAGTGTCCATATGTGTTATTTTTGTTTTTGATAAAGGGATTATACCAGGTTAATAAAGCGTGCATATGTGTTATTGATAGTACATATGTGTTTTTACAGTGTTTGGGAAATTTAAAACCTTTTATGCATATGTGTTTTTACAGTTTCATGAATTTCTTCCTTTCGTTTAATTTCAATTGTTATGAAAGGATTGTGCATATGTGTTTTGTTAGTTGTTATAATTAAATAATTCATCTATTATTTGTTTGTGGTTACATGTACGAGTATAATGAGTAATATGAAGAGTGCACATACGTATATATACGGGCATATGGTCAAACTCAAGGTCCATATGTGTTATTTTTGTTTTTGATAAAGGGATTATACCAGGTTAATAAAGCGTGCATATGTGTTATTGAGAGTACATATGTGTTTTTACAGTGTTTGGGAAATTTAAAACCTTTTATGCATATGTGTTTTTAGAGTTTCATGAACTTCTTCCTTTCGTTTAATTTCAATTGTTATGAAAGGATTGTGCATATGTGTTTTGTTAGTTGTTATAATTAAATAATTCATCTATTATTTGTTTGTGGTTACAGGTACAAGTATAATGAGTAATATAAAGAGTGCACATACGTATATATAAGAGCATATGGTCAAACTCAAATGCACATATGCATACAAAGAGATCAAGAGTGGCCAATGAGGAAAAATACATGTGCATCTACGGCAACATGTATATGTAAAGATCATGAGAGTCTCTTATTGCATTAATTATTATTGGTACACACATGTATAATGAATATATTGTAGTTTTGTTTTCTTTTAGACATTTATATAATGTTTATGTTTCTGATTCTAAGTTTTGAATATTAAAGAGTTGTACGCCAAAACAGATGATAAGTTTGAACAATTGCACACTATAAACACATGTAAAGTTTACATTATTTTAGAAAAACACATACGCACCTCACTTTTAGAAAATATAAATGTTGAAAAAAAGGGTTTAAGCGTTTGAACACTACATTATACGAAAAAAACACATGTGCAACTTACATTCTAAAATCATGCATGCTATACATTCTAAAATCCTAAAAATTTGGAAGTTAGAAAACGTTTTTTTATTTAAAAAAATCAAAAAGAAAATAAAAAAAATGTAATTTTACTATTGTACCATTTTGAATTAAATAATAAAAATTAATATCCAAAAAAATCTGATTGGTTGATGTTGGTTCTCATGATTCATAATTTATTTGGTTCGAAAAGAACCCTACCCATATATATATCTATATATATATATATATATATATATATATATATATATATATATATATATATATATATATATATATATATATATATATATATATATATATATATATATATATTAGCATTGTTTTCATAATTAGGTGTGCAATACTTGGGAGATAAACCCTAACCGATTTTGGGGATGTTGGTATGTGCAAAAACACAAACCATTTCTTTACCAAAATAGACTCAAAATAATCGGAAAAGAGCCGTTTATGCCTAATATTTTTGGTTTCTTGAATTTATGCATGTGCAGTACGGATATGACAAAACATACAAAGAAAGACAATCGACAAAAAGTCGAGAACGAGAAGGAAGAGTGCTAAAGTCGAGGAAATCGAAATTGAGTGAATTTGAAGATTTGGCTGCTAAAAGGATGATTTAGGAAGTTTGTATCAACTTTGAAGGAATTACGGATTCAGTCCTCAAGTTTGAATAATTGGCAAAATCTACCCTTGAAGTTTCAGAAATGACAACAATAGTCCCTCATCTTTCTCACAATTACATAATATGCCCTTGTGCTCAATTTCCCAAGATTACCCTTCAATTTTCACCTATTCACAATTTAAACCCTTTTACATTAAACCTTTTAACTTAAATCTTTAAAATAAAACAAAAGGTCCAAAAATCCTTTCAACCCTTTCACTAAAACCTGACCAGTCAAAACCATTTCCATTTAAACCCTGTCACCACATGATCCCTTGTCAAAAACCTCGTGACCTCCCACTTTTTACCCCCGGTCAATCAAAGTCAAAAGAGTAAATTACAGATTCGTCCTTGTGGTTTTGCGTTGACCGCGAGGTTTAGTCCTGACCAAAAAGTTGCACCATCGTCCTTAAGTGTGAAGCGTCATGCACCGTTCGTCCCTCCGTCCAGATGGGGCCCACAAATTCCACAGCGTCGGTTAACTCACTCAACCCATAAGGGTAAAATAGTAATTTAAAATCCTAAAATCTACCTATCCCCGTCGACCCACGCCCATCCTTTCTCTCGCTTCCCACATCACTTTTCTCTTTTCATCTTCCCTAGATCACGCCTCTTCTTCTTCTACGGTAATCCCAAACCTTACCTTTCCCATCTAAAAACCAACCTCAACTCCTTTCTAGTGTTAATCAAATAAATTCATCACACCATCTATCAAGGTCAAATCGAAAAGCAAGAAGAAAACACCATGGTCGATCCATCCTTATCTCAGTTTCATATTCCCAGGAAGAATCACAAGACCACATAAGAATTTGATAGTAGAAAGAGAGCATTCCTGAAGTTAGTCATCTCCATCTTCTATGATCGAAAGGCACTTTTAATCCTTCCATAACCTCTCCTACTTAAAGACTATCAATGCTTCACAAGTCCACACCTTTAGGTAACTGATGTTATGAGATGGTAAAATTGTTAGTACGAATATATTGATACATTGGCTCGGGGAAATGGAAGTGTTAGGTTGTGTCGCTATAGTTGTCCTTGTGTCGAGTCGGTTTGAGCCATAAGGGCCTTAATCGACTGGGAATAAGTCGAATACACCAAGGGTACTAGGCCGAGCGTAGCCACCCCACAAGTTGGTGTCGTGACTTAGGTTGTCGTGGGTCGAGAGAAGGGCAGCCCCCCTTTGGTCTCATGGTAATCCATGGCTTGGCCACTAGGTCATGACCACAGTCACCATCTCATCACCACTAGCCTTAGTTCCACGCCACCACTTTTGATTCTGGATCGAGAAGATTAGATGTGACGGGGTTATGGACATACCACACAACCCTTAATCTACTTACCTACTTACCAAAACAAGAAAATACGGCCAAGATTAGTGACAATGGTTGTGGTGTCCAGCAGCTGGGTCGAATGAAAAAAAAGAGCGTATGTGGCGTCGGAGAAGATGAGAGATGTGGTGGTGGCCTACCGGAGATGGTGGTGGCTGCCGGTTTAGTGAGTAAATGAAGAGTGTTAATGAAAAATGAAAATAAATGAAGAGAATATATGTTTATATAAATCTGGGATGTAGATCTGTTGTTCAAGGTGTAGTTGGTGAGAATTGGTGAGTTTAGGGTAAAGTGACCGAAATACCCCTTTAAAAACCTCCGTTAACTGACGTTAGTGGGAATTTGTGGGCCCCACTGGACGGAGGGACGAACGGTGCATAACGTTTCACACTTAAGGACGTACGGTGCAATTTTTTTGGTCAAAGGACTAAACCCTGCAGTCAACGCAAACCACAAGGACGAACGGTGTAATTTACTCAAGTCAAAATAATATAAAAAATCCCCAACAAACAAACGCGCCTCTTTTATCCACAATTTACCCAGATAACAAGAACCCTAGAAAACTTACCCGTACAATTACAGAGATTAAGGGTATATTTGTACAATCAACTGACACATGGGAATGCCACCTTGGTAATCCGTAAAGGTGCGCTCTTATTAATTTGAAGAGATGTCATCAAAGGGAATCAAATGTTGAGATGATTTGAGTGATGATGGGATGTTGATCAAGGGTGGAGAATCGTCTAAAGAAGCACAAATGGATACCTTCCTGAAGCTTCCAAGGACCTCAATTCAGCTATAAATACCCCCGAATTTCACATAGCTTGTGTGTAGAATTTAGTAGTGAATTGTAGTGTTTATTTATGCTTTTAATATGTTTTCAAATTGTTAAGTAATTTTATATTTGAGTATTTCAGTTGTAATCAGTTTTCAAATTAATAGAAGTTCATTTTCTTATGCAAATCTTCAATATTTCTTATTTACTGTTTTAATCAATCATAAGTGCTTATTAATTGTTGTTTTGAATCCATTTAGCTTATTTCATTTTTAATCTCAGCTTGTCTTCTTTCCAAATCAAAAATCACAAAAAAATCTAAAAAATACTTGAAAAATTATAAAAATCATGTCAATTCAGTTTGAAAGCTGCAACAAGCTTTGGTTTCTGTTTAAATAAGCTTATATAAGCTTGATATATCTTATTGTAAGTCTTATCTAGTTTCATAATCAGAATTACACCTAGTTCTCACAAAATCAGTCAAATAATCAAATCATATGCATTTTGGGAAAGCTTTGGAAGTTGCCGACAATGGAGGGGCAAAATGGACTTATACCTAGCTTATTTATAAGCTAGGAGCTTGTAGCTGCCCTTTTGGGAGCCCTTGTTCAGCTAGGGTCTCAAGTGAGTATAATATCTTGTTTAAATTGCTTAATTTTGCTTTATTAGTATAGATCTGTTATATTCAGCTTATCAATGTTAGATTGGCTTATTTTGATCTATTGTTAGCTTATTTTGATAGTTTAAATCATTTTTTAGTTTAAATCTAAAATCTGCACACATAATTGTTCAATCTGTCTTCATGTGGTGTTAGAGGTTACTGTTTGATTTGATCTAATATAAATTAGCTCTAATATAAGTGTTAGAATCTGTCAAAAGCTTGTTAGAAGCTCAAAACAGCTCCTCTTGAGCTCATTTTTGGTTTACAAGCAATTGACCAGGTCATCTTGAGGTTTCAATTTTTGGTTTTCATTTAGAGCTTATTTGCTAGCTTTTAGATCAGCTGCAAGTGGGTTCATCAGGCTGTTTTGCTGCATACATTTAGAAGTTAGAATAATGCTTAAAAGCTTATAATCTGAGCTTATTTGGTCTTGGATAGTTGCATTAGTTAGGTTTAGCTTATTTTAGTTGCTAGTAGCTTCTGGTAGCTTATTTGTAGATTTAGCTTATTTCTACATAGCTTTTTCACATCAGTTGCATTGCATATAGCTTAATATGCATTCACAATTTGATTTTAATAATTTTCATAGATTCACAAATGCATTTAGGACTTTTCTGCAATTTTTCATAATTTTCCCAGCTCATCTATTTTTCTGGAATTACAATCATTTTTTAGTACTTTTAAATAGTTTTTAATTCAAATAAATCAGAAAATGGTCACAAAAATATAAATTTAATTTTATTAGGTTTAGAAAAATCAAAAAGTCATAAAAAGTATTTTTCCATATTTTTCCTAGTCAAATTAATATTTTTCTAAACATTTTAGTAGATTTAATCAGTTTTAAATTCATAATAAATTGACAAAAAGTTAGAAAAATAAAAATTCAGTTTTTAAAATTTCTTTTAGTTAATTTAGATTTTAAAAAAATAGTTTGGTAATTTTCTTGAAAATTTTTATATTTTCTAGCTTTTAAATCAATTCTAGAAATTAAAAAATAATTTTTATTTCAAATAAAATTAAGAAAAACAAAATAAATTAGTTTTAAATTTTAGATAATTTTTAAATCACATTTTTATTATAGAAAAATATTAGTTCACTTTTAGGAGTTAAATTAGATTAAATTGCATTTTAGTTTACGTCTTATAAATATCGTAATTTACGTTTTTAGTATAAATTTGCAAACTTAGTTATAATTTCTTATTTGCATCATAGATTTAGTAGATTTAATTGCCTTTTATTATAATTCCTTGCCCCGTAGTTTAGAAATCACTATAAAATCCTTTTTAACCATTCAAATCCCGAATAACGCGACGTGGGTTTTTAACTCCATTCATCCTTCGCTAGGAACGATCCGGGGATTCAAACATAATACGTTTGAGTTACCCAATACTACAAATACTATAATTGGTTTCTTTCCTAAGAACCAAGTATTTACCCTTTTCCCGCCTTGTAAACTTCATATAACATCAAGATAAGATTGGTTTAGTCATTTAATCATGTTCATTGTTTGTGTTAATTATATCTTTGCTTCTTTCTTGATTGCTATGCTAGGATAGAACACTTAGTATTTATTTAAGGATTGCATGAAACTTGTTTAGTTTATAATTCTTGTTTTTCTACTAATTCTTTGATTGATTGTATGTGTTTGGTTAAAGCAACTAGCTATGATACCTGGTTTATACCCGTCCCTCTAGTTAATTGCCTAAAAGAAACTAACTAAATACATGAGTACCAGATTTATTATTCCCAGTACTATGAGGTTAATCTACACATCCCTTTAGTTAAAAGTGGTTATTTCATGCATGCTAGATAGTTATTCGTGTGTCGAATCCATCTGTACCGGGACACATTAGGCTGTTAGTAGCATAGGATTGTGGTTAGTTTCACAATAATTGGTAATAGGAATTTCATGCGACAAATCAGTAGGTAGAATTTGATAGCTAACAAAGAGTGGTGCACCCTAAATAAATACGCCTTTCCCTCCCATTGTTTACACCAAATTTACTTATATCTTTTATTAAATTTTCTTTCATTTAAGTTAATATTAGTATAAACTAATCTCTCTTAAACCCGATTTTTACTTGATTTCATAAAATATAAAATACCAAAAATAATCTTCTTCCGCCTTTAGATCAAATTGTTATACATATCGAACACACCTCACTATTCCATTAAAGAACGATCTTCCCATTCAAACTATATACTACACTACAAGAGTTAGGTACACTAGCTGTGGATTGTAAAACCGTGTTACAACCACCACATCGGTTGTTATTTCTTTGAAACTCTCTTCATAATTGTATTTCATCATGAGTTAATTTGAGTATTATAAGCAAGTTTACGTCCATGACCTGTTTTCCTTGACCTCAGACCCGAGCGATTCAATGCCAAACACGTCAGTTTACTCACACAAGCTAGCCATCATGAATGACTAACCGTAAGAAACTTAAAGCGCTCGATACGACCAATAATAGATGAGAAGTGTGTAGTATGTTGGGTAACTCAAACGTGTTAGTTTTGAGCACCGAGATCGTTTCGAACGAGGGTTGAATGGAATTTCCAACTCACGTCTCAATTATCGGGATTTGAATAAGAAAAGGGGATAAAATGATGTTTTCTAAACTACGGGATAAGGAAAGCATATGGAACTAAAATCTACGGGGAAAACCTAAGAATCATGGCAAACTACGCAATTCTACACTAAAACGCAAATACGGAATTAAAACAAAACGCGAATAAAATGCAATTACGTCTATTCTAAGTCCTAAAAATAACCTAAAATTACTTTTACTCTAAAAATGATATTTGAAAACTAATTATGAATTAAAACTAATTTTTAGGAATTTTCTTGAATTAATTCTAATTAAAAACTAATATTTAACTTCAAAAATAAAACTAATTATCTAAAAATTATGAAAAAGAAAGGGAAAATTATGGAATTACTTTTAAAAAATCTAAAATAACACTAAAGACTTTTCAAAACTGTTTTTGTATTTTTCTGATTAATTTTCTATTTTCTACAAATTTAAATCTATTTAAATCTAATTAAAATTATGAAAAATACCAAATAAAAGGGGAAAAATAAGGAAAAATCTTTTTTATGCTTTTTATATTTATCTTAATCTATTAAAATTGAAAAATTATTTTTTGGAACTTTTTCTTAATTATTTGCAATAAAAGTTATTTTAAAATGATTAAAAACTGTTTTTATTTAAGAAAAATAGTAAACAGTAACCAAAAATTACGAAAAACTCAATAAAATTCTAAAATCTTAATCTAAATCTATGAAAAATAAGGAAACATGGGCTTATGTGGAAGAAGTAAGAGCTGCAGTGCAACTGAAATGAAATAAGCACTTTTAAAATAAGCAAATAAGCATGAACAAGCACCAAACTACTACAGAAGCTGAGTTATATTAAAACTACTTTAAAGCAACTAATGCAAGCTGATCCTAACACCTAATAAGCAGTATACCTAAGATTAAGCTAACTGACTACTCTTGCAAAACCTCTACCTGACCATACTGTTTGAGCTTATGTATCAGCTTATGTAATAAGCCAAAGTGAAAAACAAAAGTGTGGGACTCAAGCCCACCTAGAAGAGATCATTTGTTCAAAATTACAGCTTATGAGGACTTATAATGAAGAAGTTATAGATCAAATCAAAAGGCTGCTTATGGGACAAAGGTCACGATCAAAGTAACAGTTATAATGAGCAGGCTAAATAAGCTTCTGTATAAGCTCCTAAGGTGGTATTTGCAGGCTAAGTAAGCTAACCTATAAGCTTCTAAAGGAGATTCCTACAAGACCTATACTACTATCTATCTAATGAATTCAATAAGCTAGCAAACTAACTACATCAAAAGTCGAAATCGACTTTGAAAAAAAAGCAAAGACAAATTGGGGATGTAAATGGAGTTGCAGCCTAATCCTAGCTAAGCTTTAAATAAGCTCTAAACAAATGAGATTCAGCTAACAAGCTATTATAAAAACTAAATAACTAGTGCTAATGATATCATATTAAGAATGTAAGCAAAAGAGTACTTATCTGTTTGGACAGATAGAGAAATTCAGGACAGATCAAGAAGGACCTTTCAAAACAAGCCAACATGTAAAACCTTTAAAAACTTAAATTGTAAAGGCTAAATTACCAGCAATTAACACAGAACAAACTTATTTTGAATGACTAAAACCCTTTTTAGACCATGACATCAACTGAACCAAACACTCCTTCAATATGAACAAGTGACATTTAAACTTTAAATTTTACTGAAAACTGACTTGGACAGATTTGAAATAGACCAAATTACATTAAAATCATCTAATTAACAACTTGAAATCAGGATTCAAACTTAATACTGCTTTGACTATTGATTTTGACTTTTATTGACTTTTGTGACTTTTTCAGAAACTAGGAATTAAGAACAATTGAGTACAAAATTAAGCTTATATAAGCTTATAAAAGCTTATATGAGCTTAAAAAAACAGTTTAGAACTTGTAAAATCAGCATAGAGAATCAAATTAAAGCTTTTGTAAAAAGTTGAGACAAAGTAAAATTAATATTGCATTAAACAAAATGAAATTACAAATTTAACTTGAGATTACACTACAAAAACAGTAAATGACAGAATTAAATGGTAACATAATCTCTAAAAGCTGTGAGAAAATGGACGAATTGCTCTTGTGACATGAATGGGGTATTAATAGCTGAGCTGAGGTCTTGGGATCCTTTCAGAAGCTTCTGGGATGTCTAATCATAGCCTTTGATTCATCCTATTGTCATCTCTTCTATTCTTGGCCCTTGGATCACCCTTGTGATGTGTTTCGTCCAATGAGATGCTCTCAAATGTCCACCTTGGCAGTCCAATGACACACACCCTCTGACACGCGTGGCAGGAGGTTCTAGAAGCTCATTAAAGTGAGGTAAATGGTGTGATGTAAGGGTAAAAGGGAGTGAGAGTGGTAAACAGTAACAATGGTGGGTTATCTGGGTTTGGGCGGGTTTGCTTTATTTATTATATTTTGATTCAAGTTTGACCGGTTATAAGTTGGGTTGACCAGGTTTAAAATCGGGTATAAGGGTTGTATGAGTTGGGATAACTGGACCGGGTACAAGGGTATTGGTTTGGGCTTTTGTTATTTATTTGGGCCAAAGGTATATATATTGTATTGGATTTGGACTAAACATTTGAACCGGTTATAAAACCAAGGACCATTCATGCAATTTTGTTAAGACCAAGGACCAAAAATGTAAATTGGGAAAGGGTAAGGGTGAGTTTGGAAATTGGAAGAGAGGGTTTTATGAGGGGTGAAAGTGTAATTAAGGAAAGTTGAGGGATTATTTGTGAAAAAGTGGTAAAATGAAAGGTGTAATGTGAAAATGTGATACAATGACGGGTTTACAGTGAAATCTCCCAAACCATGTCCCGAACTCCGCATTTTGACCTTTTAATTACCAAAATCCCTGAAATAGCATCCCGGCATCGGCTTATGCGCTCTTCTCTCTCTCGTGCTCGGTTTTCTTCGGTTTTGGCTTCTTTTTGTGTGTTTTAACATATCCGTACCTGCAAATGCACAAACTCAAGAAAACCACAAATATTAGCAATAAACGGCTCTTTCTTGGTTATTTTGGGTCAGTTTTGATATAGAAAAGGTATGTGTTTTAGCACATACCACGAACCTTCAAAGTTAAGAATCAAGTCAGTCTACACTTAATTGACAGTTGGACATTCAATGATTGATTCCATCACATCGTCCGGTAGACATGATATAATCATACTTTTAAGGTGTTGGTCCTGATTGGCCACCATCCTCTAATCATTTGACCATTGAGTTTTTGGTTTTGGGAGATTTGTAGTTGTCTTTGGAACAAATGGACCAACCTCAAGACATGCGATGAGGTAAGGTTCCATTCCAACAATATAACATATCAGTCTCTTTTCCGATTTTGTGAATCTTGCAACTTCAAGTTTAGGGGCAATATAAACAAAAATACCCCCCTTTGGGTTAACTAGTTGTGGTACTTCACTATACATAGTAGGATCTTGATTTTAAAAGCTTTTGAACGGTTTTATGATAGAAGTTTTTGACATCAAATTGCTCTGATACCACTTGTTGTTCCTTTTTTCTTGGTTACAAATAATAACACAAGTTTCTAACCAATTTTCATTCTAAGTGAAATACCAAAAATAGTTTATATGACAAACAAGAAATAAGGATTTGCGCACTTATTTTTTAAAGTTTAAATTTTTATTAGAAGTTAAACAAGAAATTACTAAGATCGTTTACGAAAGAATAATCTAAATTAAATGACAATTGTTGGATGATCTCCCCACTAAGTTAAAAATAAACCAAAGTTAATATTGAACTAAGAACTATGATAACCATTGAATGTTTAGGGACCTAGTTTTTTAGGAGTAAATGCTCTTGAATCATTTTCACATTAATTGCAAGAGTTTTATTTACTCTCTCAACATTATCTTATATAAGCAAAGATTGAGGTGGATACCGGTGGGGTAATAGAAAAGTGTCGAGCATTTATCCGTGTAGTACACTTATATTAAATTCTTTTATTTTGAAATGTGTCCAATCTCACCCGGGTTATGAATTGACCCAACAATTAGTTATCTATATTGCTCAATTTTAATGACATGACCAAAATTGAGACATCAAGTTGGGATATTGGATTTTGAGTTGGATAGTTTATTATGATTTCAAATTTTTTTATTTAGTCAAAACTAGCTTTCACTCATTTTAAAAGTGATAGGCTTATTTTTTTTTTATTTATTTTTTTATTTTTTAATCATCGAAAAAACAAAGTACATCAGTGCTATAAGTATTTTTTTATCTTTCAATACAGATGGACTTCCATATATTTTTGACAAATTATTTGTCTCAACTTTTTTAGGTATTGCTATTACTATAAAATATTAGAAGACATCTAAACTTCAACTTTAATTTTACAAAATCCTAAGACTTTATTATTTCACTATATATTTTCGGGATATAAGTTAGCATAAAAATTATATAGATTTTTTTTAAAGTTGTGTTTTTTTAACGGCAATATATAATTCAAAGGCTAGCAATAAGCTAGAAGATACATATCAAACAACAAAACACCCTCTTAAGAAAGCCTAAAGAGACACACAGAATACAACTACCTCCAAAAGAAAAAAGAACCGAACACCTAGAAATAGACTAAGCCTAATTCGTGAAAAAACACTTGGGGTATGTTTGGCACGAGCGGTGTGGAGCTTTTGGAGCGATGAGCGGTGATCAATGAGCATTTTGATTTTTAGTAATTGTTTGGTAAAGGACCGGTGAGCTTTGCTATTTTTTAGGAATGCTCATTTTTTCAATGCTTCGTTAAGAAGTTGTGAGTGGTGAGCAGTGAACTATGGCTACTCACTCACCATTATGCGCTTACTACTATCACATTCACTTTGCTACTTTGTAGGATATTGGATTTCACATACATCAAACCATAACACAAAGTGGGCGTATAAAGGTAAGTTCTAGAGAAAGTTAGAGGTTTAGGGAACTTTAGTGAGAGAAAGAAAATTCTTATTATGAGCTCCAACTCTCTACCTTGGAAGGTAGAGTATTTATAGTCTTACAATAAAACGCCACACAACGGTCGTGGATCGGGCATACGGTGGTAAAGACCCGTCCGTCCTCCACGGTGTTACTAAACTAAATACTACTTAGCTTAAAATAACTACGACTACGAGCTTTAACGATTACATATACTTGAGGTGACCGACTCTTTAATACACAGATTTCTAATTCCTAACAATCTCCCTAAGGAGGTCACCTCAAACATATACTAAAATTACATTGAATACAAACAGATATTACATTAAAAATTTGTTCTTGCATTCTTGATGTAGCACTTTGCTCAAGCTCGTAGTCATTGATTCTTCTCATTGCATGTTTGTTTAATCCAAGTGGAGGTCTTTACCGATCCACGTGATAATAATTTTGAGCCGACTTTTGAGATCATCAAGAAACAAAATCTCTAAGACATCCATTGTGGTGTTGGTATTATGTGATGTTGTGACTTTCGGATGACATGCTCACATTACGGATCATGATATCTTCTCATCGGAGTAGCGGAAGCTTTCGTTGATTCATGATATTGGCGCAGCAGAAAGAAGCATGGAGTGAAAATATCGAGTCATTGATGCACTTATCATGATTTCTTTTGAGATGAATGTGTGGTGAGCATGCGACTATGGATTGACCACTTCATTCGATCGATCACCGCAAACGGCGGGCATACCGCATACAACAGTTAGCAATAAAGCATACGAAAGTGTCTTTGACCACTTTCGTTGAATTGAGGTACACCGCCCACGATTCCCCGTTGATCGATACATGTACTGCTGATCGAGTAAAATTCCAAAGAATTTCCTTGACAGGGTTTCGTAGTTGCTCTAGTGTTCTCAAACCGGAACGCCTCAAAGAAGACAACACGGAGTGAGTGA
Organism: Chrysanthemum lavandulifolium; assembly: GCA_022545495.1. Lineage (NCBI taxonomy): Eukaryota > Viridiplantae > Streptophyta > Magnoliopsida > Asterales > Asteraceae > Chrysanthemum > Chrysanthemum lavandulifolium. The sequence goes on from CM040238.1 coordinate 223,178,861, forward strand.
ACCAAATAATTTAAGTCCACCGATTGATGAAAAGAGATTTGAAAAACAATCGTATTGCTTTCAATAGAAATTGTTTTTGCAATACAACGAAGGTTTTATTGAAAATCAATTATCAATCATAAAAACACCTTTTGATTTGAAAATTAGTACACGTCGGTTATGCTAAAGAAAAGAGTTTATAAGCACAAAGACCGCTTTTCAAAGGTATCCGTCAATCCATAACTGAACCAGGATTGATTCAAGAGATTGAATAACCCCATTGTTTATGTTCGGTTGTCACATGGTTGATCTATAGTAGATCTCACATGCCACCTACCGAAAGCTTGTTTGATGTTGGCTCGAAGGCTTTCCATATTCATTGCGAATATGTTCACATATCACTCGGATGTTCCGCACAACACAAGGATAATGCGAGGGACTCAAGATATAATCTCTCTTCCACAATGTGTGAAACAGAGTCTCTCATTGAAAGTGTCCTAAAGAGATTTAATGACGATCTCGTGGCTCTAGACTCAATTTGTGCATATTTGGTTCTGTGTCGAGACTAGGGAGAGGGTCTCCTTCTTCAATATCAACAATCTCTAAGCGAAGTCGATAGATTATGTAGGTTCCCGTGTAGAATGAAACAAGTCCTTTTAAGAGGAACTTGAGTGGTTTAGGAAGTTGAAGTGCGGTCGTCACTTCGGGTCCATGACATCTTGTCTTCAATACCGATGTTACCTTAGTAACCACCGGTAGCATATGAATTGAACCCGGTTTCGCCCTAAGTTTGAATAAATGAAGGGCTATTTCTTTTCACCCTTTTCTCATTCAGCTCTTTTCATTCTTCAACCCTTCGCTTACCGAGACTTCATAGCTAGAACTTTGTTGGGTTTATTCCAAGACTAGCTCGCCTCGATCCGCACTCTTCCCATATCTCATTTTCTCCTTTTATCATCATACCTAAGGACTTCTACATTAACTAGTGGATTGTCCTCGGTAGATCCCTCCGGTTCGGGCGGATCATGGAAACAAATACCTAACCTTATCATCCTTATATCACCGTATAAAGTATATTTGGTCGGTCTATTTGGTATTGTTCATCGCCATTTGAACCAATTGAAAACCATTTGAAAATCAATCCGGATACTTGTGATATATTATCAAAGCATTTTGTACTGAATTGTTTTTGATATTTTTAGAACAAGAGCTCCCCTCAACATGTGCATCAAATGTTTGAAATCGCTTTTGCACGGAGGCAAGAGAAAGAATTAACTTCTTTGATTACCATTTTCTAAAAGATATCAACATCACTTCCATCAAATCAAGTAGATAAAGCATTTTGGGAATGATGAGATTTTCATAATTTTGCCCCTCAATATGTACCTCGAGATTTGAAAAGAGTTTTGCACATACTAGAGGAACACCGCACATTGAGATAAGTGATCACGTTTCAAATCATAGGTTTAAGATAGATGCTCCCCTCAACATGTGCATGGAAAATTTGAAATCGTTTGTCATATGTGGGAAGGAGAGCTTGTACATCCTTATAAAACCATTTACGAATTATCGCTTTAAATCCAATTTAAATCACACAGCTCTCCCCCGATCACAATTATCAAATCATTTGAGATTTGTGATCTCTTATAGATTTAAATTGATTTTGAAAGCTTTAAGGAGAATTGTGACTTGATTATGAAAGCGTTTTAATCGATAAGGATCGGATTTAAGACTTTAAACTCCATTGTTTAAACATGCATGAATATCTTTTGAAAACAATTGAATGACAAATAACTTTTTAATTTAATTGAAATCATTCTCCTCTCAATCAATGACATAGGGTGTTGATTGAGAGATGATAATTGACAAATAAGTCCAGATGATTATCAAAAATAGAGTCCCAGTTATTTTTCAAAGCGATTAGTTTTCAGCAGATAAATGTTTATAGAATCGAGCATGGAATTTTGAAAACATGATAAAGTATGGTTCTGTTTTCTTTGAAAAGCGGAGTTCTTGCTGAAATGACAATAAACCATTTTTTTTCTTTCTCCCAAAAATATTTTTTTATTATTTTTTATATATAAAATTCGAACAACATCTAAAGTCCCGTGTCATTCTTTGAATGCCAACATCAAGACCGTAGATATTATCGAATCGAGAGAAACATGACAAAATGACATTTTTTTTTTTTTTTAAGATTTTTCAATTTTTCAAATTTTATGGATTTTGAAAGTTTTATATTTTTCTATTTGATTTTTGAAGGTTTTATAATTTTGTATTTTGTTTTCGAATAAATATTTACAAGAGATAGATGAAGGAAACCTTTACTCCTCGCCTTCCTCCTCAAGACATTTGAGTGTTTCGGTTGAAGGCTTTTCAAGCCAAGTCGTGGAAGAATAAACTCAAAACGTTCTCTTGGAAGAGCTTTGGTGAAGATGTTCGCTAACCGGTATTCGGACCTCACAAAATAGAGTTCCACCACACCTTTTCCACTTGTTCTCGATGAAATGATGTCGAATGTCGATATGCTTAGCTCTTGAGTGTTGAACGTTATTGCATGAAAGAGCAATAGCACTTTATTATCACGAGAGAGGATTTTGTTGAATAGAAAGCCATAGTCGATTAATCGAGATCTCATCCAAAGGATTTGAGCACAACAAGATGACATGGCTATGTATTCTGCCTCAGAGAGGAAATAGAAGTACTCATTTGCTTCTTTGAAGACCACTCACAAGCTTATCACCCAAAAACGAGCACCTCGGCACGTATTTCTTGACGGTTTCTTGACATCCTGCATGATCGACATCTACATAGGTTCAAGAGATCCGAGTTTGTTGTATAGCTCATCAAAAGTGAGCATGTCCAACCCACCTTTAGCCTTAAGAGCTATAATCGACATGTAACCATGATGGAGGCAAGGATCTCGTGAACTTAGAGTTGCAATCATCATTGTCGGCTTTGCTTTCACCGATTCGGTGACTCGTAATCTTAATGAAACCCGTCGTATCCTTTGTGGATACCTCTTCGAGAGATATTAAACTCTTGGAAGTGTTGTCTCAAGATAGACTTCCTCATCCTCCCGGATTCTTCATTCCCACCAAACCTTGCTTTGAGCCATCCGGATGTCCTTTGCATCAACTATGTGGTGAAAATCACCTAAGTGATCTTCGTGAATGGATTGAAGAAGGATGGTTCTTACCTTGTGCTCTTTGTCCGCAAGAATCTCTTGAAAGAAGTTTTGGGAGGAGCAATGGTAAACTTACCATCGAGATCCGGAATGGTCTTCTTTAGACTTCTGCCATTCTTCACAATCTCCACAGATTCCAATCAATATTGAGATCCATTACGCATCTTCATGGTCCATAGATCATACTCTTCTTTCTTTAGGTAAGGAAACTTACCATTCTTGCTGGATAGACTCCGCTTGTTGCATAGATGTGGTGTTGTGTTTGATGTTGTTGGTGGTGACTTCGATTCATCATCGCCCGGGCATTGTAAATATGTTTTTGGTTGTATGGGGTGAGGTAATAAGGTTCTCGATGATCGTAGAGACTCTCACGAGGCTCTGAAACCACTTGTTGAAAACACTCGGACCTTGATGATCTTTTAGCTTTTCGTGGATCGTTAGTGTTGCCTATGTAATCATAAGCAAACTAATAGACAGTCTCTAACACTTGTATTCTATAGCGGAAAGTAAAACACAAGATGTTATAACTAAGAACACTTTGATCCTCTATGGATCTTTTTATTCACTGAAACTCTATGTTTCAGATAAGTTGGTTGTCTATTACAAACTATGTGGTTCCTTTTATAACCAAGGAACCCTAATCTATTACTACTCAATCGACTAAACATGTTTGCATGCATTTAATGACTAAAACATTAAACAAATATAGAGTAGTCTAGTAATACTGCCCATGCAACCTTGGGCCATTCAATGATAATAATGAGTGAGCATTTAATTCATAGGCGCATCTTGATCCTAGTCACTTTCACCCTTCAAAGATAATACGGCAATGCTTGTACTCTTCAAGAGAATTGCATCTTCATGATTCTCGCTTCTCCTTCGGCCAGAAACCTTCTCAAAGAATGCTCGTGTAAATTTACTACATAATTCCCAACAATGTTAGTGACATACGGTGTCCTTCGGGGCACCAAAGTCCCATATTGATGGTTCCTTGGAGATACCGAAAGACCCGCTTAACCGCTTCAAGGTGCTTTTTAGTAGGCTTAGCACGGTATCTAGCACACATGCAAACAATGAACAAGATGTCCGGTCTACTAGCGGTGAGGTACATCGTGGATCCAATCATACTACGATATATCATTTGGTCAATCATGATCCACAGGTGGTCCTCATCTAGTTTGGTTCGATCAATCATGGGAGTGTCAACAGGTCACTTGAATCAAATCCAAATTTCTTTAAGATCTCAACTTGCATATTTAGATTGATTTATGAAAATGCCTCCGGACTTTGTGAAATTTGTAATCCCAAGAAAAATGACATTTGTCCATCATTGACATTTGAAATTTTGAACTCATTTCATTTAAAAAACGGTCACACTCATTGGGGGTCGATTGAGGCAAAGATGATATCATCAACATAAATTTGAATATGAATTAAATGTTTGCTCGACTTCGGTGAACAATGTTGGATCAATCTCCTTTGCTAAATCCGGTAGATAGAAGAAACTTTGACATGTATCATACCATGCCCTTGAGCTTGCTTTAAACCGTAAAGAGCCTTCTTCAAACGATAAACGTGAGTAGGATGCTCTTGATTCACAAATCCTTCAGGTTGGTGGACGTGACGACTTAAAAGATCTCATTCGTAAATGCCGTCTTTACATCCATCCGATAGACTACCATGTTCTTACTAGCAGATTTGCCAAAAGATTCTGATTGCCTCGATTCGAGCAACAGAGCAAAAGATTCTTCAAAGTCAATACCTCCTCTTGACGGTATCCTTTAGCAACTAATCGAGCTTTGTTCTTCAACACATCACCATGCTCATCAAGTTTCACTTTGAAGATCCATTTTAGAGCAATAATCATAGCACAATCAAAGTGTACTAACTCCCATACATCAAGTCGATCAAACTCATGAATTTCTTCTTGCATGGCATTGAACCAAACTATCTTCATTCATGGCGGTTTTAACATCTTTTGGTTCGATCTTAGAGTACGGAGTTGAAGAAGCACCATAAGGCATCGGTTGCAAGTTGTTTCGTGTGGATACCGGACGAGAGGATTTCCAATGATGTTGTCTAACGGATGATCGTGAGTCCATTTTCTCGAGGTGTTCATGTGGTAGTTGTTGAGGGGTAAGTAGCGGTGTCGATGTCTCCCGAGGAAGATGGTTCGATGAAGATTCGTGAGCAAATATGTTTTCAAATAGAGCATCTTGAGGAGTAGCAAAGGGATTAACTTCATCATTGATTCCGAAGCAGGTTCCATGATGTACATTTGAAGAATGATGATTTGTTGATGAGATCAAGGATCGCAGCAACAGCGCTTCTTGACTTAATGATGTTGAGACCGAATGATTGACTTCATTCACGTGGAATATGAAGCGACCTCTGTTGTAGAAATCGACACCTCATTTGTACTTGGTTTATAAAGTTCATCAAACATAGGATCAAACAATTTCTTTAAATCATCTTCGATGGAGGTACATATGGAGTCTTTGGAGAAGAGTTAGGTACAAGGATGAACCAATGGGACTGCTTTGAAGTGAGGTCCCGAATCTGGATTGTCCATGATATTTCGGGTTCTCTTGTTGTAGATTCGGTATCCTTTTACATTAGATGCATAACCTACAAATACTCCAATGTCCGCTTTAGCTCTAAGTTTGCCTAAATCTTGGCCTCATTAGTTGGATAACACAATGCACCAAATACACACGAAGGAATGAAAGATTAGGTTTTCCGTTGTGGATAAGTTCATATGGAGTTTTTCCATGAGCAAGTGTGAATCGTGGATTGATTCGGTGTAGCATGCATGGCGATGGCTTCACCCTGAGAAACATTAGAACTTTGAGTAAATCAAAGATAGTCCTTGCGGCTTCCACAAGAGTTCGATTTACGTCTTTCAACTACACCGCCTGCTGAGGAGTACGAGGAACACTTCTTTGATGACCGATTCCAATACTTTCATAAAACTCACTAAGTTGTTTGTTAACAAACTCGGTTCCATTGTCTGCTCGATGATTCTAACCGCTTTGTTAAGACGAACTGCAACTGCTTTTTTATGAGTTTGATGATGATATCGGAGTTTCATCCTTTGTCTTTAAGAACTTTACCAGTGAATCTAGAGAAATCATCAACCACAACTAACACATATTTCTTCCCAAATATATTATGCTCTCATGGGTCCACATAAGTCCATGTGAATTGTATGAAGAGCTTCTATGATGAGTTAGTAGGTTTGGGTTTATGGGCATACTTCATGCTTTTACCCAATTGGCATGTTGAACAAAGATGATCCTTTTCATACTTAAGTCTAGGTAAACCTACAACTAATTCCTTTACGAGAGATCATTGATGGTGCCAAGTTCAAGTGATTGAGACGACGATGCCATAACCATGACTTTGTTTTTGAAGCCTTTGACAATAAGCAAATTGAGAAGACTTCATCATATCTTCGATAGATATGGTGTATAGATTTGAACCACGTGAACCTCTCAAAGTTCCTTACCATCAAGTTCTCTAATCGAAACAAGTATGTTTTCTCAAGGCTACTTCTAGATCGAATGCGAATTGACCAACAGAGAACAAAGTTATGACCAAGACCTTCTACATAATATACTCGGAGATAACACTTTTGCCAACATAATCTCCATAACCCATAATTGCGAAATGATCATTCCCGAATCTAATCGTCCCCGATGAATTTGCTCACGAAGTTCATGAGCCGTGACCGGTCGCCATCATATGCTTGGAACAAATGAGTCCGTGTACCACGTAATGATTTGAACGATCTGCAGCTTGAACATAGACAAGAATGGATAATCGGATAATTGGAATCCCCATGTAAGAATGGGTTCCATTTGGTTAGTAACAATGGTTGGAACACCCACATCGAAATTAGAAGCATTCATATTACAAATTGAATCAATGGAGTTATTATGAATAGATGCGATACTAGTGTCCGTATTTGCCCTATTTAAAGTATGTTCACTTCTTAAGGGAATAGTTCTACCGAGAGGGCATCCATTTTCTAGTGGGCATTGTCGATTAACCTTATGGCCAACTGTATCCATTGATAACCTATCTTACTAAATGTTCTTCCTGTGGGCTTCCTTCGTTTTCTAACTTTCTTTTGCCTTTGCCTTTTTGCCTTCTTAGCATGATATTTTGCATTAACAGTTAATTGGGATTTGTGAAGATTAGAGCAGGACATTCACACCACATTCATGATAAGAAACGGAATTCAAGCGGAACATCTTTACAAGGTTTGCAAATAGTATCGAATTTCAATTAATTACAATGACGCCTATGGCTAATACTAGAATCAACACGATTCGCTTTATTCGCTCAAACTTAAGGTTCTTAGGTTGTTCTTCTACTTTATTCCAATGCACATTCTTAGCTTGCGAGGTCCCGCATTCCTTGTATTGTCTTAAGACTTTGACCGCTTGCTTTAATGTCACCGACACTCTGTAGAGGAATGAGAACATTAGTTGGTTTTGCTACTCTTTGCTTCTCCTGTTTAGATGTGCTGGGATCTGAACTACATGCAGGCAAACTAAGGTTCACATTCAAAACATCGGGCATCGAATGGATATTATACTTGGCACTAGGCATCGAACACGGAATCAAAGGATTAACTCTCTCACCTAAGGACTTAGGGCATATTGTGATTAAGCATTCTAGAATTTCTTGAGATCGTTTGGCATATAAACATGCATGCCCAATTGCATTGTCAAGTGGTTTCTCTAACTTATCTTCTTCAACAATCTCATTGAGACATTCTAGACAATCCTTAAGGGATGAGAAATATGTTTGAATAGCAAGTTTGTTATTCACGAGATGAGGGGACATATTTGTGACAAAGCATATTTATTACAAGAGTGAACCTTGATACACCATTCTCCCCATTGGTCATTGGCATTTTCCCTTTTACCCGACTCTTCACATTCTCAATTTCCTTTTGTAATGAAGCTATTTGTTCATTATTTTTGTTACGGTGACCTTTATTGATTCAAATAACTCATTGAAATGACGTTTAATCTTTTCATTTTCTTCTAGAAAACTTTCGTTTTCCTTTGTAATGCATTTACTATGTTTTGAAGATGAAACGCTTGAGAATTCGAGAATCTAAAGGAGGAGGCATTTGGGAGCCCGCCATATTGTTCTTTTGACCCTTTAATTGAGAGATTGGGCTTTCAACTTTCTGATCGTGTTGCAATGAGCTTGAATCATTTCATCACGTTTGTTAATTTGAAAACGCATCAAACTCGGAGCATCCGAGGATGTCTTGATATTTGAAGTTTTGACATTTTCTTTAAGATGTTGATATTTTAGTTGTAAATTAAAATGCTCACCTCTAGTTTAGAAAAATGTTTAACCAAATTGTCGTGATCATCCAGCTTCAATTTTCTCATTTAGTTTAGAATTAGTCTTTTCAAGCTCAATGACACGATCATGGAGACTTTCAGGGCAATGATAATTCATGAAATTGGGAAGCATTAAGAGAACAATTTGTAGCGATGAAAACACATCTTGAGCAACACATTCGATAATAAGAGTCTCATTTAATGTATGTAAGTTCTTCCTCTCAATCTCATTATATTTTAGTGCACGCCATAGTCACTAACCTCAACAATCATAGCATCAAACTCCTTTTCCATTTCTTTAATGTCTAAGTTCATTCCTTTTAAAGACTTTCAAACCGATCTTTTAGTTGTTTAAAGAAAGGCATGACTTGATTAAATAACATTCTTTGCTTGCTCAAAACCCTTTCCCTCCAAATATACCAAAGGGTGTGATCCTTTTCTTACAAGTTTTCTCAAAATCAACAAATAGTTGAAAAATAACATATTGACCGATCAAGGTCTTGCTTTTCGTGGCAATAGTCCTAGGTACTAAATGCATTGGTGTATTTGGAGGATACACGATGAGTCAAGGCATTTTCCTAAAGGGAGGATTCGTTACAACAAGATTCTCCGCTTTTGCTTATCTAAATCCTTTTCCGAACACTTGTTCGGTGTTAACAATGTCGAGGCTTAAACATGTTCAAGGAAATCCAATTTTCTTTCTTGTAATCATGGGGTGTGATCTTTATTTTCTTCTCTTTACATTTAGGATCATCTAATTTCTTGTACATCTTTTCCTAGTGACTTCATCCGATTTCTTATCTTCCTCAAAGGCACTCAACGCAACTAGATTTCTCTAGGTTTAAGGATTTCATTGCCATCATAAAGAACCTTATGAGCATTTCTAGCCTTTTAACGACTTCGCATTTGGTTCCTCAACAAGGGAATGCTATGCTTATCGCTTAAGACTCTATGCTTAGTGACTAAGTGAGCAATCGAATGGTATTTCCTTGTACGCACAACTTATTTTCAAGCTTGTTTTTCAAGGTTTTAGATTAGAAAATCATTCAAAAGTTTTGATTCCTTAGCATTGAATTCTTGCTTAAGCATTTTAACATTTTCTTGAAGTTCTTGCTTTTGCTTAGCGGTTTTAGAAAGCTTTTCTTGTAAGGAGTTTAACTCTTGTTTTAATACTTCTCTCTAAACCTACTTTTTCGAATAATTGTACGCATTTGGTCATCCATCTCCGCGCTCACGGGTGGTCAACTCAAACTTTGCACGTTGTTCATAAATAGCAACACGTTCTTTATAGGCATTAAGTTCGAAATTACGAATCATCAGGCGCATGCGGTGAATTCATCAAAACATAATCGTTATTGATCGCAGAAGATGCATCACTTGGTACAATCTCGCTTTCACTTTGAATCACATATTGATCATATGGGACAACATTGATATTACCCATATTTTCAATATCGATTCAATAAACACTGCTTGATTGTACTGCGTTATGTATCTTTTGCTCATCAACTTCATCGTATAATTTTAATACCTCGTAGATGAGTTTGTCTTTGGATGGACGAGCTTGGTAATGAAGAGACTTTAGGAGAGACCATTGGAGAAATGCTAGCCATGAAGATGGTTTGTGCGGTGGGTTCTTCATCAACATCGTAGTCGTATGCATCACAATCACTACTTGAAAGGCATTCTAATGATTATGCCCTATCTCCTAATTGGTTGCTCATCCACATCTCGCATCATATGTCTTAGCATTTCCTCGACCAAAACAACAATTCCTCTTCATCCAAAGCGCACCATTATCCCGAGCTTGCACAAGCAACATCTTATCCTCAAGTACTCGGATTCGAGGCGTTTTGGTGATGTCAGCTTCCTTGCAATGTGTCCCTCACCTCCACAATTGTAACATTTGATTGGCTTTGCTTGACCCTCGATTTCCATTCCTTCCTCATTACGATTTGCAACATAACCTCTACCACTCCACCTCTTGCTTGTTCAGACTTGTCGATCTTGAACTGGCCGCACCATAACCTTCCCATCTCCCTGGTGGCTTGATTATGGGATTGGAAGCGCTTACGAGATTGTTGTTGGTGTGGAAGAGAGTTAATGTTTTGACTAATCGAGGAGCTAGTTGATTAATGAAGTTTCCACGTGCATAAGCATCGACTTGTTTGAACATAGGATCGGGAATGAGTTTGTGATTACCATTACCCATGGGTATGACTTATGAGGCTTTGGTTGTGATTCCGATGCTTGAGTAGAAGGCAATTGAGTCATTTGAAGAGCTTGTCTCTCCCCGGTTGGTTTTGAACCGATTAAGAATCCTTTTTCAAACATAGCATGTCTCTCATTACGAAGAAGGAAGGCATAGAGTTGCTCATAGTTTGTATTCTTCAACCTTTAGTGAGCTTCACGTAGTGACAAACTTGTGCCATTCGGGATTCATGTTGTTCACAAATTTTGAGTTCAATTTGAATGTTAGGCATAGTCATTCTGATGTTCCTCATATCATTAACAAGCTTGTGGAATCTCCAACGAGACATCCGGCAAGTGCAGGTGTGCGGGTGAGATAGGAGAAGAGAAGAAAGCATAAGACAAAAAAACAACAAGCACAAGCATGAAGCAAAAACAAAGTGACAGGGCACAGGGGAGAGCACATGCAAAGGCACATAAACAAGAACAAACAAAAACAAAGGAACAAAGCCCTAAGAAAGCAAGCAGACCAAAGAGAGCACAGGCAAACAACGGATTTTTGCTTCTTTGCACAAGGAGTTCTCTATGATAGATTTGGGTGCTCTTAATTATTTTTTGGGTGTGTCGATTCTGTGACTCTTCCGGGATGTTTTGTCACAGTAAGTATGCTATGGAGATTTTGGAGCGTGCACATATGGTTGGTTGTAACCCTTCTCGGACTCGCTGATGCCGAGTCTAAGTTAGGTGATGATGGTGATCCGGTTTCGATCCTAAGTTATATCAGTCTTGCGGTTCTTTTCGTGATCTCACTTTCACTAGAACCGGATTTACTTATCTTTGTCAAAGCAGTTTGTTTATATATGCATGATCCTTGCGAGCCTCATTTCACCGCTCTCAGCGGATATTACGGTATGTTTAGAGGACTTTGGCTTATAGTTTACGCTTATTCTCTACCACTCGAGTCCTTGGTTGCTTATTCGGATCTTGATTGGGTGGGGTTGCCCTACCACTCGCCGGTCTACATAAGGTTATTGTGTTTTCTTGACAACAACTTACTTTCATTGTCCTCTAAACGTCGGTAACGATTTCTCGTTCGATCTTTGAGGTGAGTATCGGGTGTTGCCAATCTTGTTTACGAGACTTGTTGGCTTGAATTTACTACGTGAGCTTCATACACCATTGTCATCTGCTACTATTGTTTATTGTGATAATGTGAGTGCAGTGTATTTGTCTTCTAACCCTGTTCAGCATCAACGTACCAAGCATATTGAGATTGATATTTATTTTGTTTGTGATTTGGTTGCTACTGGTCAAGTTCGAGTTCTGCATGTTCCTTCTCGGTTTCAGTATGCTGATATTTTTACCAAGGGGTTGCCATCTGCCTTGTTTATTGAGTTTCGTGACAGCTTGAGTGTTCGGTCTCCTCCCGCTCAAAATGCGGGGGAGTGTTAGTCTATTAGTATTAGTATTAGTATTTGGCCCATCGTATATTCGACCCATTATGTATCATATATAATTTTGATGTTTGGCATTCAAGATACACAATTACATAAACTTACATAATTTGAGTCCGCCTTTTTTGTTGTTATTTATTTTTCCGATTGAAAGTTGACAAACCCTTCACGTATCTCTTCGATGGACATATTTGGAGTAACCCTTATAGAATAAGATTTGATATTTTTTAAATCAGAATAAGATGGCTTAGGCTTTATATTTCCAACTTTTTCCCCAAACTTAGATGGAGACATATCATTATCCTTAGATGGTGACTTGTCATGTTTTTTTCATAAACTTGGGCGGGAAAATGAGAGTGGTCACCACCATGGGTTATCATGCTTTCACCTTTTGCCGGAAAATCATTTGGGGTTACAACTATTTCAGCCATGCCACTCTCTAGAGTAGTCCCAGATGGCTCCTTAATTTCTCCAGGTATGCTATCAAAACATCCCGCAACGACATTGCTTATAGTGTTGGTTTCAACAATCTGCTCTACACTTTGAGAGTTGGCACAATTCAATTCCTATTTGTTTTTAAACTCTAGTGAAAATATCGAATTACCCAAATATTTGACCTTGCAATTTGTTACACTGAAACATGACCATATAGGCTGAACTTCTGAAACATGACCAAATATTTGACCTTGCAATTTGTTACACTGAAACATGACCATATAGAATGAATCACCAACGACACACCCTCCCTTGTTTTATGAAACAATGTATTATTACGTGAAGAACAGGGTGTATGTAACTTATGCTCCTTGAGATGGATATTGAATACCCACATCCTTGGTTTGACTTTGAAAATGATTGTTCATATTTAGCAATGTTCCCTTTAAGATTAAAGCTTCCAATTCTAACCCGATTTAGTCGGTTTATTGGGTTAATCCCAATCTACCCAACCCAACGACCCAAGTCAACACCCATTATGACCCGGTCAACAAAAGTCAACGAAAGTCAACCTCAACGAAAGTCAACAAGAAGCAGTTACATAAACGGTTATATAGCAGTTACACTATAACTGCCATATCCTTTAACCAACACAACGGTTCACTATGTACCGTTTCACTTTGTATAAATAGAATAGAACATGTAAAGAATCATTCATGACATATTTATAAGAAAATAGAGATTATTTCATACTTTTGGTATATTTTGATTAAAGATCCGTAAAACTGGGCCAACAATTGGTATCAGAGCCTGATTCATCATATACCTTTTTCGTTTTAGTTTCCAGAATCAATAAGAACCCAAAACAGTTTCGAAAAAAAAAAAAATTCTGCAAAAATAATTCGAACACAAAATCAAAAGATATCATCTTTTGTGTTCCATATACGTTTGTCGCACCAAGGGAACAATCACATAAGTGACTGCTCATACCCGGCAACAAAATCTTTCATTCGTATATTTTTATTTTTTCTTTCATCGAAACTTTTTATCCACAAAGGATCGAAACAATTAAAATCGTTTATATATTGATTCAAACAAAACCAAAACGAAGTCATCAATTTAGGGCGAATTAAAGATTCAAATTTAGAACAAACACACTGTTCGAATCAAAATCAAGCCCAGAACTTTATTTGAGTCACCAATCGACTCTATCCCATCTCCAATCGTTTAATCTCTCACGGATATTGAAAACCCCCAATTCATTGAAACCCTAGTTTCATTTTGTGGGATCAATTTGTGCTCGCGAAGAACACATCAAACCGGAGAAGAAAGGAAGGCCAGCGATTGACCATCAAGGAGAGGAGAAGAAGAAGAGAACGAGTCTCAACCCAGAAGAAAGAAGAGACGAAAATAATTCAGTCTCTCTCAAGAGAACTTTTTTTCTCTGTTTTTCTATCTCAGCAAAAATAGAAGATAAGAAGTATAAAAAAGGGGCGCTCACTTATATCAGGGCAACAGGAACTCTTATTTTAGGGCTACGGGTTTTTTATTTTAACCCCCCAGGTTTCGAGAATTTCAAATCCATCCTTTCATTTTTTTAAACTTATACTTATCTTTAGTATAGTTTTATTTAATTTTTTGATAAGTTACTACATTATACCTTTAAGTATCTTATCATTTTTAGAATATAATAACCAAGTGACTACACTTCTTATTATATCATTAGGAATAACTTTTAAGAAATTAACCTTAGGTTATTCGCCTTTTAAAATATATAATCTCCAAGGATAGTTTTGGATTAAAAAAAAACTAGTCCTATAAAGTTTTATAGCCTAAAAAGAAAAATAAAACATTTTTCAACACACTTGTGTTAGATTTTGGAGATATTTTTATTATCAATATATTTAAAATATGACGAAAGGAAGTGGAACTAAGGAACCTAGTACTAATTTTACAAATAGTACACCCCAATTTCAATGCCCAATCCTAAAGCCCATGAATTACTCATTATGGGCAATTGAATACAAATCATTCTCGAAGCAAGTGGTTTATGGAAACAATAGAGCCGATAGAATCGACTCAACCCAATAAGACAAAGAGAAACCGCTATTGCTTTCCTTTATCAAGCCTTACCCGAGGAACAATTACTTCAAATAACAAAGCACAAAACCGCGAAGGACATTTGGAATGCTTTGAAAATTAGACACGTTGGCGAAGACAGAGTTCAACAAGCAAGACTACAAACACTCAAATCTGATTTTGAGATGTTACCAATGACGGAAGACGAGACAATTGACACCTTTGCTACAAAACTTACAACTCTAGTAAACAAAGCCGCTAGTCTAGGACACACCATAGAAGATGAAACCTTAGTACGGAAACTACTAAATGCTGTACCCGATAGGTATTTGGAAATAGTCGCATCTATAGAACAATATTCCGACCTAAGTGAAATGACTATGGAAGAAGCAATTGGAAGACTTAAAACCTATGAAGAAAGGATTAAGTTTAAGAAGGATAAACAAGTAAACAATCAAGAGACTTTGATGTTCACCCGACATAGAGGACAAGGAAAACCTTTTAGAGAATATGGTCAGGGAAGATTTAACCAGTCTCAAGGCCGAGAACAAGACAAGAACAATTATCATTCTAAAAGGGAAGAACGAGAGTCTTTTGAAGAAGATACAAGAGACAAATCTCAAGTCACATGCTACCGATGTCACAAACTTGGACATTATGCATATGAATGTCAAAATAAGCGCAAGAATCAAGTCGAGAACATTCAAATTTTATTGAAGAAGACTTAGAGCCAACATTACTTATGGCGGCTATAATCAAGAGAAATGATACCATGAGAAACCGCGATGATTGCAATAACAGAGATTGCGGTAATAAGAGATTGCAAAAGCGTGAGAGTGCAAACAAGCAGAGATTGCGAAGAATAAGCGAGATTGCGAAACGCGCAGATTGCAAAACGACGGAGATTGCGGTAACGCGAGAGAATGCGAAACACATAGAATGCGAAGAAAGCAAAATGGAGCGACTACAAAGACTTAAAGACCTACGTCGCGATTGTGATTAAGGGGAGAATATTGGGTTAATCCCAATCTACCCAACCCAACGACCCAAGTCAACACCCATTATGACCCGTCAACAAAAGTCAACGAAAGTCAACCTCAACGAAAGTCAACAAGAAGCGATTACATAAACGGTTATATAGCAGTTACACTATAACTGCCATATCCTTTAACCAACACAACGGTTCACTATGTACCGTTTCACTTTGTATAAATAGAATAGAACATGTAAAGAATCATTCATGACATATTTATAAGAAAATAGAGATTATTTCATACTTTTGGTATATTTTGATTAAAGATCCGTAAAACTGGGCCAACACGGTTTTCAAGAGCTCTAATATTTCCATCCCGGAAAAAAGAGCAAAACCCGAACCTTTTTCCTGTCTTACTATACTCACCTTCCTGGCCATGTAAACCTCTGCTATCTCTCCTACCTCTGCAAAGAGTTCTTACAAGCTGACCTTACTCCATTCGGGTGGGAAATTGGCGAAGAAAAAGTTCACCACATTCCTACGAGGAACATCCTTTCTTTTTTCATCCCCTTCATCATCCTGAACACCTTCTTGCCCTCCTGCTTGTTTAGTTGCCATTTGGGAGTTTTAAAAGGTTTTACTCTTCCACTCTCTAGGTGAAGTTAATGTCACTTGCCAAAAAAAAAAAAATAAAAAAAAAATTCGAAGTTGTTTGTTATATTAGATGTTTTATAACGAATTGTTATTACTTAAATGTTTCTTTAATGAATTGTGTCTTTTGGTTACAATGGTACCGGATCTTTTAAAAATTAATTGAATTTGCAAAGTATAAAAAGCAATCTCAACCGTCGGATGAAATCTAGTCAACCACCTTATTTTTTTTAATTAATTTCGGTCAAAGGGGTATTTTTGTCATTTAACCCGTTTTTCATATTCCACCCCAAATTTCAAACGCAAATAACTTTCAAACGACAAACTTTTACGAAAAACCGATTTCATCAAAATTTTTAAAATTCGATTCTCTTTAATTTGGTATAAATCTTGATAAATATTTCGAACTTTTTTTTTACATATCAAGTGGTTCTTGATTTTCTTGATTTTTTTTTGCATTTTCGGCCCTATTTTTTACGCTCATAAATGTCGAATCTTGAAAAACTTAAAACATGAAAGTTATAGATTTTTGTTCACTCTTTACCCAGAAACTCAAATCACTCAAATTCGATGTCATATGGGTTAAGATATCGCACGTTAAAGATGGTGTTTTACTCATATTTGTTGCATACAAGGTGTTTGATGAAATGTCTAGCTTAGATTTTTAGTGTTAAAGTTGAGCTAAATGCACTAATTTTTGTCCCACAACGCATCATTAATCATTTTATTAATGTAAGATTCAAAAGTGATGTTTTAATAGTTAATGTTTTAACTATTAAAGCGATGAACCAAAGTGATGAGCGATGAACCAAATCAAACTGTTAAAAAAAAAAGCATAAAAGCAAAACTGATGAACCTAACTAAACTGATGAACCAAACCAATAACGATGAACCAAACCAAAACTCAAACTATGATTGATGAACTAAACCAAATCGATGAACCAAACCAATAGCGATGAACCAAACCAAAGCGAAAATATGATTGATGAACTAAACTAAAGCGATGAACCAAACCAAAAGCGATGAACCAAACCAAAATCGAAACTATGATTCATGAACCAAACCAAACGATGAACCAAACCAAAAACTCGATGAACCAAACTAAAGCTGAACGCTGATTGATGAACCAAAATAAACTAATGAACAAAACAAAACAAACACCAACATGTTGTTGAATTATGATTGATGAACCAAAATAAAGCGATGAACTATGTTTGATTTGGTTCATCGCTTTTAGTTTAGTTCATCGCTCATCGATTTGGTTTGATTCATCTGTTTTGATTTGATTCATCGATTCATCGATTGATGAACCAAGATTAGCGATGAACAAAACATGCATTTTTATTTTAAATTAACGACTAAAAAAATCACTTTTGAATCTTATATTAATAAAATGATTAATGATGCGTTGTGGTACAAAATTTAGAGCATTTAACAAAATTTTAACACTAAAAATCTAAGTTGACATTTTATCAAACACATTGTGTGCAATAAATATGACTAAACGCCATTTTAACGTGCGATATCTCACTTATTTCATATCGGTTTGAGTGATTCAAAAATTGTGTAAAGAGTGAACTAAAATCTACAACTTTAGTGTTTTAAATTTTACGTAAATCAACCTTTAAATTAGATAAAAGTAGGGTTGAATATCTTGAAAATTTCAAAAAATCATAACCCACTTGAAATCTTAAAAAAATTCGATTTATATATCAAAATGTATATCAAATTAAAGAGGATTAAATTTTAAAATTATGGTGAAATCGGTTTTTAAGTAAAGTTTGTCGTTTGAAAGTTATTTGCGTTTGAAATTCGAGGTGGAATTAAAAACGAGTCGAATGTCCAAAATGCCTTTGACCAAAATTCATTTGAAAATTAGGTGAGACACGTATCGCGTCGTGGATGAACTTCTAGACTTTAGAATTATTACACTTTCTGAGATTCGCTACTCTTGGTAACAAAGTAGTTAATCATTTTCTGAGTAAGTTTAATAACATAGTCTTAGAATCATAAAAGCTCCGTATACATAAAAAAATAATAATAATAATAAAAAAAAAAAAAAAAAAAAAACTGTTCTTTCGAATTTGATAGGTTTGGTAAATGTTTTAATGGCTGCTTCATTATCATTTTTTCTTCTCTATTTCGTGTGTTTTCCCTAAGTGGTTGGTTTGTCATCCATCGTAATTAAATATTTATCAAGTGATATGATACAACATATTAGCTACTGGATCAAGACAACACATGAATAGATCTGAAACCCGCGGCCGATACATCTTCATATGACAAGAAAGTCCCTTAAAGAGTACACTTAGCGATTCAAGATTCTAGGAATATGTCTAACAAATGCCAGTTAGGAGGTTCATAGCCGCTCTGTTTTTCTTGTTACTAAAACCTTAAATCACCTCACAAATTTTCACGAATAGACTTTTCCTTTATACCAGTTGTTACCGTTCTCTTTTTGGTTTGGACGATAAATATATAAAACAACTGATTCACATGGCCTGTATGCCTCACACTTGTCATATCGTATTGTCCATTTTTCATGTTGTGCAAATCTTGGATGCCTAATTTTTTAACGGCAAGTATATTGAAAACTAGCAAGAAGCTAGAAAAGGAAGATTGCAACACACAATATCGGATCACTAGTTCAATCAATCACGTTAGGGAACAATTTCCTATTTCTGTGGCTAATCCAAGAATGTGAAAACAATTATCTCCTCAAGAAGGGTGTCTCTCTTTGGATGCCTAACTAAAGCCTACATTATTCACCTACATCATTTTAAGAGGTTGTTATCTATCATGTCTTATTTCTTTCTGCAGTTTTTTCCAAAGGAGATTAGAGCGATAGATCCATTTGTATATATGTATCATCCGTCTAGAAAATCAAACCGAGATACATTCCTTATTCTTTCTATTTCCGAAGCAATGAACTTTTCATCTTTTCGGTTTCACATATACAACATGGTCATGTTATTTGGTTGTCAAATTTCTATGAGCATATTCTCCTTGAAATCGATCCACTTCTCATCCGTATCCGTTCTCGGGTTTTGCCTTCTCTTTGTGACAAAGCCAAGGCTCGATTATGTCGATAAGCCAAGCAAAATGGATCTATTTTTTATGTCGGTTTCCACCACGACGACATCTAGCATGTCCGTCATTGAGATGGAATTTTTCTTCAACGTTCAACTTCTTATTTTAACATTTTTGATGTTTGTAGGCGGTGATATTTTCATTTCCATTGTCGGACTGCAATGTAGAATAGTTAGGTTTAGGCAAACGACCAAAGAGAGAAACATCAATAATGTTACAAGTATTCTATCATCAGTTTCTGCATCTTCTCACGATGAAAAGGAAACTGGTATTATTAATGTAGTTTCGGATTCAAGAAATTTCAAGACAAAAAATGTTTCCAAGATTGATGGTAATCATTTGAAGCAAAACTCAATTCAATTCTTAGGTCTCGTAGTCATAGATTAGTTTTTGTTAAATCACATCTTAGGGTTCATCCTAATCCCAGTCTATCTAACTATATATCCAAACACAAAAAACGTTCTAAAGCAAAAAGCTTGAGTTTATTCACATTCGTGATATTTACAACTGTTTCAAGTTTCACAAATTGCGGTTTCATCCCAACGAATGAAAACATGATTGTATTCAAGAAAATCCAGGCCTTCTCTTGATTCTAATCCCTCAAATTCTCCTAGGGAACACATTATATCCGCCTTGTTTGAGGTTTTCTGTTTGGTTATTGGGTAAGTTTGTTAAAGCCGAGGCTAAGTACTTGTTGGAAAGTCTAGTAGAAGAAATTTTATGTTTTCACTAGCTATCGGCTCGGCATTCTTCATTTATCATGTTTAGCGTGCTTGGATTCTTTTGGTACAATTTGTTATGTTTTGTTATTAAATTTTAATCCCATTTAATCATGCGTAGACATTATATAAACCATTGATCATAGAATTACTTGAGTTGAGAGTAGAGAACGCATGGAACATTCGGTGGAACTTTGATCTTCTACTCAATCCTCTCACAAGATGATTGGAATATTTTTTATGTATGTTATGGGGTGAAACTAATCCCCTACTTATAGTGAGAGATTGAGCAGAGATCAACTCCAAATAAGGTATAGATTATAATACGTAATATAATCTTTATTTAGTCAAATCTCCCATCAAGATTTAGGAGCCACATTATGGTAATTAATTAATTATTACCTAAATAAATCACCGTACATAATGTACAATGATATTAGACGTAAATAGATTAAGGCCACATTATATGGAATATTCTAACATTCTCCCACTTGGCCTTATTCCTATTTACATTTTGTACAACATTATATTGGCCAAGTTGATTTCATAACTTCATCACAACCATATAGAATCACTAACGCAAACTAACATAGTCTCTAGCATCGCTATTGACACACGGCCCTTACTACTTATACTATTAGCTTTTCTATATGATCATGGTCATAATCCATAATGTATATGAATGGTAAATACATAAATGGTAATAAAATAAATCCGTTCAAAATGATCCAAAATAGTGTTTGTTCATAAGATCTCAATATAATGTGCGCAAACTAGAGAATAACAAACTTCAACATAATGTGAAAACAAAAAAACAATAAAATCCTTAAATTTGGCTATTACATAATCCCATGCCGGCAACATGCTCTAAAAAGAGCTTGGGTGGTAAACCTTTAGTAAGCGGATCCGCCAACATGTCATGAGTGCTAATATACTCTATGACAATGCTCTTGTCTTCAACCTTCTCTCAAACATCTAAATACTTAGTCTCGAGATATAAACAAGCTCCGAGAGAACTAGTGTTATTTGAAAATCTAACGGTGAACTATTATCACAATATAGTCGAGGGTCTTGAAATAAGTCGACTACCTTTAGTCCAAAATTAGATTTCTCAATAATATGGCGTGACTAGTTGCGTGATAACATGCAACATATTCACCATCATAGTGGAAGTTGTAGTGAGTTCTTGCTTGACTCCTCCATGATATAGGACCTCCGAAAGCATAAAGATGTACCACGATGTGGATCTTGAAGAATCCTTACACTTAGCAAAATCGAATCGAGTAACCTATGACTTCTAGGTTTTCCATTTTTGATAAGTCAACATTAAGTTCTTAGTCCTTGAAGATATCGCGAAAACCTTTTAGTCGCTTTCAATGCTTCATTCACGGATTGGACCGATAACGTCCAAGCATGCCCGTAATGTATGCAATATCGGGCGTGTACATACTGAGCATAATTAAGGCTTCCATTCTGAAGCATAAGGTATAAGCCTCATTTCGCTTGTTCCAACTCATTTTAGGACAACGATATGTGCCAAAGTGTCACCCTTAACAATAGGGCGACGGTTGGAGAGCAATTTTGCATGTTGTATTTTTAAGAACTTTGTCAATATAAGCCCTTTGGGACAAACCTAATATCCCATGAGACCTATCTCGGTATATTTCAATGCCAATCACATAAGAGGCTTCCCCGAGATCTTTCATTTCAAAATTTTCTGAAAGAAACCTTTTAGTCTCAAATAACATATTTAAGTCATTACTTGCTAGAATAATGTCATCGACATATAACACAAGTATGACAAATTTACTCCCCTTGATCTTAAGGTATATGCATTGATCCACTGCATTTTTATTGAACTGAAATTTACTCATAACTTCATGAAATTTCAAATACCATTGTCGAGAAGCTTGCTTTAACCCATATAACTTGCAAACCATATGTTCTTTGCCTTCAACCACAAAACCTTCTGGTTGTGTCATATAGACATCTTCATGCAAGTCACCATTAAGGAATGCAGTTTTAACATCCATTTGATGTAGCTCTAAATCAAAATGAGCTACTAATGCCATGACTATTCTTAAGGAGTCCTTTCTCGAAACAGGAGAAAATATCTCGTTGTAGTCTATCCCTTCATTTTGAGTGTAGCCTTTAGCAACCAAACGTGCTTTATATCTTTCGATGTTTCCATTCGGATCTAATTTGGTTTTATAGACCACTTACAACCAACGGGTTTTACACCATTTGGTAATTATGTAAGTTCCCAAACATCATTAATTTGCATTGATTTCAACTCATCATTCATGGCATCAAGCCATTGAGTTGATTGGTTACTATTAATGGCTTCTTTATAGAATATGGGATCATCAACTTTACTCAAGTCATAATCATCCTCATTTAGATAGGTCACAAAGTCATCATAAACAACAGGTCTTCTGGTCCTTTCAGACCTTCTTAATGGTTGCTCGTCAACAAGTGCATTTGGGTTTTGATCATGTGGTGGTGCATTGACTACAGAACATCAACAACCTCATCCGAAGGTAAGATCATTGTGCTTCAGTATATAATGGTATCGATGTCTCATGATTAGGAGCATCTGTGACAACTCGCAATTCGGTCATTTCTCAAACAATTCATGCCTTACAATTTCAACATTTATCGTAAACTAGGTTTACGTGTTCCAAATTCGCGTAACCTTAATGGTTTAGCGGTGAATTCATGATCATATCATCACGAACATTTCATATGGACTAAGTTTAGTCTACATTTCATTAACATCATTTGCATCACATTAGTTCATTCATGACATTTCATTTCACCTTAAACGCGTAAATTTTATATTAAATAAACGTTATCGCGTGAGTTATTATTTTAAATATTTAATCCGTTACTTCCGAAAATGATCCCGATATATTTTATACTTACATTTAGTTTATAAAAACTATATTTTGAGTTTACCTAGCGTTTTAAATTTATTTTGTATATAAATCGTTAAAGTTATATTATTACGATTCTTTTCTTAAAAACTACACGAAAATTATTATGTCACTCAAATCTTACAAGGAATGTATTTTACAATTTTACGATCTCATTATACTTTACTTTGATACATTAAAATTTATTTTAAGACAACACTACCCTAAACACAAAATATATGTACAAGTTACAAATTATATTTATTAAACTTTCATTTACTTATACAATATAAAAAAAAAAAAAAAAAGAATGATATTTTGTGATATTCATCCCCAAAACCGGTTTAGGGGGTGAGTCAAGAGGGTATGCAATAAATGTTTGGTAAAGTTTTTCCACATATATATATCTACACTTCACCTCAATTATCATACTTCACATTTTTCAATCACAATCATTCAAGAAGATAAGTAAAGTTCCTTTTTCTCTTTTCTTTGTCTCCATAACCGGTTCTACATAGATTGAGGAAGAATCATCAAAATTTTTGCAAGCTCAAAGTTTAAACAATCTAGATAATACTCTTTATAAGGTTTTGAAATAAAAACCTAGAGTGTTTAGGCAAAACCTTGTTCTTTGCACCTCATCATAATACTTGTAAGCATATTTCTATCATTTTACATATTTCATCTTCATTTTATATTTATCTCTTCATTTTTGGAGCAAACATGCAAGACTTGTGTTGTTTATACCATTTTTACATGATTTTTAGTGTTATATATATATATATAAGGTCATCCTATAATTATCCCCTTGGTACATGTTGGTCTTGATGATGTTTAGGAACCCATGACACCCTAAGAAGGTGTATGGTAGGATTAGATTAGCTTTGGAGTTGATTTGAAGGGATTAGAATAGGTTTGGTACGAGAAAAACTATTTTCGATAAGTATAAAAAGTGTTCTGTCCTTGTTTTGATTTTCTCGAAAATCCGACAGTAGGGCACGAAATTTTGGCCTTGATATTTAGAAAATATACTTTAAAACGAATCCGTGGCAGCTTGAGCGGATAAAACGGAGTTATAACGAAGAAGTTATGAATTTTAAAGTTTGACGACGAAATATATATTTTCGAAATTTCAAAGATACTATTTTTATCTTGTACGAGTCAAAAACAGGCCTTAAGCTTTACAAATTATTTCGACTTATCAAAATATATTAGTATACTTTGATACGAAGCTAAGGACATATAATACATAGAAAACGGATTTGAAACGACTAAGATATGCACGTTTCATAAACTTGCCGTAACTATTATTTTAGAAAACTATATTATTTTTACGAGATAAGTGTTACGGTAACTAAAATGACTATGTTGACGGCTGTTTTAACTATGATGTAGAACTTTTGAAACGAAATGTCTTCTAGTAAAATCAAGATCACCAAGCATATTTTTCAAAACGACCAACCGTTTGTATAGCGGAGTTTTAATAAATTATTTACTGGATGCTTAAACTTGGCGAAACTCACTTTTACACAACAATTAGACAAAATCACCATCTTTAACCCTTATTATCTTTACGTTCGAGACCTTTATGACGAAAACTCCTGAACTGAAACTTCTAGATTTCGATACAAGCTTTCCAAAACCGTCGAGTTCGTTTCCTAACGACCGACGTACACCATTTTACGACTAGTTTTTCGAAGCTATTTTTGTCACTTTCAAGAAATTTCCGACGACTTTATTTTACAACGAAAAGTAAAATTTCACAATAAATCATTACAAAACCATTGTAGGATGACATTTTGACGTAAATACTTGTAAAGTAATTTTGAAGGTCAAGACGTCAAAAGAGTATTTTTCGACGATAAGTATTATTTTCAAAACTCATGAATGGTATAAATAACATACGAAATGCATGCATATCATAACATCATAACTCATTACATATCATATCATTCGTAATAGGTCCAGATTAAAGTGTCACGCTATACCTCGGTGTACTCACTCTTGTCATCACACCAGGTTTATCAAGTGAGTCATAGCCCTACTTTTAATTGTTTTGAATTACTTTTGGGGAGATACATGCTCATTTATTTTCACAAGTACTTTAGATTTTAAGGCTAAACTCTATCATGATCACCATTGTTTCTAAATCAAATGGTATACTATATCAATTGTTCTTGTTTGCGTGCTATAGTTCTACGTCAGTATAACGTTCTAAATCGATTGACTCATCGATACATCGTCAGATAACGTTCCAAATCGATTGACTCGATACATCGTCGATAACGTTCCAAATCGGTTGACTTCGATACATCGTCGATATAACGTTCCAAATCGGTTGACCATCGATACATCGTCAGATAAAGTTCTATATCGGTTGACTGCGATACATCGTCGTATAACGTTCGTCGATTGACTCTACCGATACATTAAGTCTAGTTTTATTGATTAAGTGCTATCGTTCTACGTCGAGTTAGGTATTATTGTGAATTCATTTGACATCATGTGTTTGAACATAAACTATACACATTTTGGCGTTGGGTTGTGAATACACAGTTGCAAGTTTTGTATGGGCGGAACTTGGGCGGGTGGATTTACAATGCCTTTCTTGCATAAACGATTTTGGAAGGCTTTACATTTCAAAACAAACTCTATGAACTCACTCAACCTTTGTGTTGACACTTTTAGCATGTTTTTATCTCGGTACCTAAGGCATACAATTCATGGCATGCATTTGGACACATCATGGAGTCGCGGTGACGACGCCTCACTGGGTTTTATGAACTTTAAAACATCGTTTGGATTTGTAATATATTTATATTTCCATAAGCTTTGTAAAACTTTTGGGACCTATATTGTAACTCGAACGCTTTTAATAAATATCCAACGATGTGTTTTAAACGACACTTTAGGTCGTTCAATATAACTGTGATTGTGATGCTATGACATCAATCCTCGAAATTCCATTCACGCAAAGCAGGTAATTTGGGGTGTGACAAGATCCATTAAAATTTCCTTTAGGTCAATGCTTCTTTCACCACTCCCACCGATTTCACCATGTTCAATAAATTCAACATCCTCGTTTCGACAATTTGAGTGGTATGATTAGGGCAATAGAACCGATACCCTTTAGACCTTCGTGTATCCAACAAAATAACAACTAATGGTTCTAGAGTCAAGTTTCTTAATCGAGGATTAAAATCTTTGCTTCAATTTGGACAACCCCATACTTTAAAGTGACTTAAGCTAGGTATCCTTCCCGTCCAAAGCTCAAACGGCGTTTTAGGGACAGATTTAGAAGGTACCCTATTAAGTATATGAGTTGCTGCTTTCAATGCCTCAGTCCACAAAAACTCTGGAAGACTAGAATTGCAAATCATACTTCGCACCATATCCATAAGAGTACGATTTCGCCTTTCCGCAACACCATTTTGTTGTGGTGTATAAGGCATAGTAACTGATTAACAATTCCATTTTCCTGAAAAAATAAAGCAAATGGCTGGGGGCTTTGACCAAGATCAGAGTGTTTACCATAATACTCTCCGCCCCTATCTGATCTCACTATTTTGATCTTACGGTTTTGTTGATTTTCAACTTCCGCTTTAAAGATTTTAAATACATCAAGAGATTGATTTTCTTTATCAAGAAAACATAAGTGTAACGAGAATAATCATCAATAAACGTAATAAAAGACTTATGGCCACCTATGTCATTTATAAAAGGTCCAAAATATCTCAGATGTATAATCTCAAGAAGATCTTTACTTCTTGTGGATCCTTTCTTAATAGTTTTAACAAATTTCCTTTAATACATTCAACACATTGATTAAAATCAGAAAAATCTAGATGATTAAGAGTTCCTTCTCTTACATGACGTTGCATTCTATCTTTAGATATGTGGCCAAGACGTTTATGCCACAATCTCGAGGAACTTTCTTCATCTAAATGTTTTCTTTTTCCATTACTAATGACATTGACATCCATTGATAATAAGGATTTTTCAAAGTTGCTATCTAATTGCAATTTAATGAGGTTATTTTCTAATGAACCAGTGCCAACAAGACGGGAATTAAAATACACTTTCAAACCATAATATCCAAACATAAATTCATAATCATGAAAAAGTAACTTAGGAACAGAAATAAGGTTCCGTGTAATGGATGGGACATAAAGTGTACCTTTTAAATACATGTTGAGACCACTCTTTAAAATTAATCTAAGAGTTCCTACGGCTTCAACATGTCTCTCATACCCGTCGCCAACTCTAATGGTTCTTTCCCCCTTTTGTAGCACCCTCTTTGAAAGGAATCCCTGCAATGAATTTGTTATATGTACCATGGAACCACTATCAATCCAGTAAGTGTTTGAAGGGACATCAATGAAAAAACTTTCATAAGTGACATAAGAAAATAACGAACCTTTATTATTTAACCATTCTCGAAACTTTGGGCATTCCTTTGGAAATGGGCGGGATTCTTCTGAATCGACATTTAGGCTTGATTCCTTGCCATTACTTGAACTTGCCTTGTCGAAATTCCTTTTCCCATTTAGAACCTTTGTTACCTTTAAAATTTTCTTTTGCCTTTAGTAGCGAAGAAGGTAAGCGAGATCAAGCTTTTCAATTTTAAGCCTTTCCTCTCTCGACACACATGGCCATTAACTCGCTCATTTTCCATTTCTCCTTTTGTGTGTATAGTTGATCTTAAAAGGACCAAACAGAGCAGGAAGAGATGTCATTATGAAATGAACGAGAAAACCTTCAGATATTTCCATGTCCATGCCCTTTAATTTAGAGGCCATGTCATTCATCATCATGATATGCTCACGAACCCGACTAAGACCATCATATTTCGTGGTGAGCATTTTGAGAATAAGAGTACTCGCATTAGCTTTAGACGAGCCCTTAAATTGTTCCTCAACCGATTTTAAGTACTCTTTAGCATTTTCGGAGTCCGGAATGGCTCCTTGAATAGCTACCGAAATAGAGTTCTTCATTATCATTAGGGACATGCGATTCGACTTTTCCCATATTTCATAAGTCCTCTTTTGTTCAGCCTTGCTATTGGCCGTTAGAGGATTAGGTTTGTCAAACCTTAATGCATAGTCCAAGACTTGCTCTTTCCACGATGAAAAATTAGTTCCATTTAGAGGTTCAATGCCAGAAACACAGTTGGTAATAGCATTAGGAGTCAAAGCTATAACAACAAATTCATCATTAAGCTCATATATGACTAAAATTATTTCCACGGTACAAATCATATTAAGACTATATTAGTATCATGAATATAACCAACTATAGGGTAAAAGCTAGTCATTGAAATCTAATCACAACACAAAATTAGATTCACATTAGAAGTTGGATGTAATTGTTAACTTCTCGTTGGTTCCATTAACAACCCATTAATAACCTCACAATTAAATTATGCAAAATCAAACAACAAAATATATCACCGTTGGGCGTAAATATTCGCTAACTAATTATCTAATTTGCAAAATACCGTTTACGGTCAAAATTTTGATTATCCGTTGGGGTAATCCATAATCCGAACACACCAACACGTAATTTAGTGTGACTTTAATTCACATAACTGTTTTGATTAATTGCTTTCCGTTGGCCAACAATCAATCTTAACAGTTTGTAGTCATAACACATGTTAACACAATAAAGAAAAAGATGTACATTATACCTTATGTATTTACACATTATGGAAGAGTATATTCTGTTAGTCCTAATCAAGAGAAACAATATCCATCTTCCGAACACAAAAAAGGCAAAATAGTTTTATTTATGAATTATAATGTGACCAAAATAATGTCACGTACCCATATACCGTTAAACATAAACAAAAAAAACAGTTGTATATAAAGCATACATGAGGCAATATATTCATAAAAGAGAAAAAAAAAAAACAAAAAACAAAAAAATAAAAAAGAAAACAAAATCTTAAAAATTTATTTGTTTATGAATCGTTAATAACTTGATTCGGCAAAACGATTGATATAAGTTACGAGTTATGACAGATTTGACAAAAAAAAACATTTAACAAATATAAGAATAATAAACAATAAGCGTTTTTGTCTGACTTTGATAATTCGCCACCGCATAAGGCTTATACTTTTCATGCATGAATCACAATTTTAATTTATCATCATGGTTAAAACAATTAATTATTCATGCAATAGATCATAAAATTTAATCTATCATGTAAAACAATTAAATAAGGAAGGATCATCCGAGTTCAAAACGAACTTGATAGGTAAAGTTATGATTTTGTGAGTAAAAATAAAAGTGAGACATGATCACAAAACATTTACTGTATTTTATTGTAATTTAAATATACACTCACACAAAACACAACTTTCTGTCAAGTTCGTTTTGAACTGGTAAGATCTCTACTCCATTAAATAATCATGCAAGAAAAACATCACTTAATATTCAATATAGATATGATGTAAGCCATATATTAATGACGCATGATTCGGACCATTCGCCCTGATGCCAAATATTAAATTTTAATCCCATTTAATCATGCGTAGACATTATATAAACAATGAATCATTGATCATAGACTTACTTGAGTTGAGAGTAGAGAACGTCATGGAACATTCGGTGGAACTTTGATCTTCTACTCAATCCTCTCACAAGATTTCTTGGGCAAACTGTCTGAAAAGACATCGAACTTGTCACCTTTTGCTTTTGTGGGCATCGAACTTTTTTTTTTCCTAAAGTAGCTCTAAACTTGCCTAATTTTCCTTTTGTAGCCTCTAATCAAAAATTAATTACATAAATTTACATAAATCATCCCTGTGGCTCTAAACAATTACACCTTTCATCCTTGAGTCAATTACATAAAAGGTCCCTGTGGCACTAATAATTTACACATTTCGTCCTTGTAGCTATAAACTTAAACTAATCCAGGCAGCCACCATCCACCGCCTGCCGCCACCATCCGCCACCTGCCGCCACCATCCGCCCCCATCCGCCGCCTGCCGCCACCATCCAAAACTTGTGTGCTCCCTGTCGTGGGTCTCTTTATGGTGAGTTTCGGTGTGGTAAATCTTCAAATAATCACCATCAACTAACTTATACTTGGTGGCCAAAGTATAACATGCACAGTATATGGAACAAAGATGGAGACTCTTGATCATGATGATGATGATATTAATGTCTTACTTTGTTGCTTCATTTGTGTTGCTATCAAAGTCTGCAAGGCATTGTTGAGGTCAAACTTATGTACTTACTTTCTTAAAAAACGTAAAAAAAAGCTTTTACATCAGTTTAAGTACGAGATTTGTTGCTTATATCAGGGTGTGATTTGCAACAAAAAAGAAGCGATACATTTGTTGCCAAAGTAGAGTTGAGTTTCTAACAGCCAACAGATTACTAGATGATCTAGTCATGTCGTAACTAATGTCGGTCTGAGAAAGCACATGATGATATCACTGGAATTGTCAACTGGGGCAAGTTGTGGGAATTGCGTGACGAGACAAAACGGGTTCAACCAGAAGTATGTGATATTGTTATACAGCTAAACTAAGACAGGGCAAGTTGTTAACTTGCAAACTCTTTCTGTTCAATTTTTATAATATAAATTGATATCGAAACTTATAATAAAAAAAATTAATTACAAAAAGTTAAAAAGGCCATACATGCAGTTAAATACACCAATATTCGGCATTGCTACTGATATGGAGCTGCAAATAAAAAGAGAGTGAAATGCTGTATAAGTTTAGTGATGCCCCTACTGACTTTATAAGGGACAAGACTTTTTAACAATAACCGAAGCAATCAATTATGGCGTCTTTTATCCAAAAATACAACCATCTTTGTAAAATAGAATGGAACTCAATCTGTGTAAAAGAGGATTAGTTTATGTACTCACTCAACATCTCTGCATAGAAAACCTGACAAAAGTACTTGCTGTTAAATACTGTCTTTTAAATGTGCCACTAAAATCAAATGAACAGAAACAGTTTTCAAACCCTACTGTTAGGTCGAGTTATTTATGGTTACTTAATAAAATACGCAGCAATAAACAATAGGTCACAATATTATATTTATTAAAGATCAACTATATAAATAGGGATAATGAGAAGTCGTCAAGCATCATATAAGACTAAACATTTTTAAGCATCATTGGAGAGGAGAAGGTCTTAAAACAAACTAAATTTGTATTTCGTTAGTATTTCCTTCTAATTTAATTTCAATATTATTCGGGTCCTTTCACGTACCTTTGCTCTCAGCAGCAAGCAGACGCTCTTTGGCCATAGCTGGAGCGATTCCGAGTGTCCTTGCAGCATCATTAGCACTGACCCCATTATATTTTGCAGGGCATCGAGCTGTGGTGGTGCTAGAGAGAGAGGGAGAGGGAGAGGCACTAAAAGGGATGTGAGAAAGAGTAGAAGATAGATTTTATGATATAAAGTTACACAAGGATGAACGGTGTAATTGTTTAGAGCCACAGGGATGATTTATGTAAATTTATGTAATTAATTTTTGATTAGAGGCTACAAAAGGAAAATTAGACAAGTTTAGGGCTACTTTAGGGAAAAAAAGTTCGATGCCCACAAAAGTAAAATGTGGCAAGTTCGATGCCTTTTCAGACAATTTGCCCTATTTTTTATGTATGTTATGGTGAAACTAATCCCCTACTTATAGTGAGAGATTGAACAGGAATCAACTCCAAATAAGGTATAGATTATAATACGTTATTTAGTCAAATCTCCCATCAAGGAGCCACATTATGGTAATTAATTAATTATTACCTAAATAAATCAACGTACATAATGTACAACAATATTAGACAAATAGATTAAGGCCACATTATATGGAATATTCTAACATTTGTTGCATGGAATGGAACTCGGAGGGATCGGATTAAGCGAGCTTGAAAACTATGAGAGATTTATTGGGGGTGCTATTTGAAACTGCGAATACCAGATATGCAGGGGAAACTATAACTGATCTTTGGAATCTTGCCCCTGCTATATGGGTGCTGTTGGTATTCATGATGTAAGTAGTGTATATATATCTCAATGTCTTATTAAGAATAATAAAATTAATCTTTTTATTAAAACTAAAGTATTGTTAAATCTTCTTTATTAAACATCTTATGTTGTTATATGTATGTTTTAAACGGCTTCATCTTGTTAAGTCATGTAGTCTCATCACTGTTTCGTTCGCCAACTATTTTAATTAATTCCACATGTTTCTCTTACTTTAGCGAGTTTAGAATAAAACCATGTTACTGTATCATTTATCATGCTTATAATAGAAAGGAAAATAGCACGTTTAGGCCTTACTATACCAAATTTAATTTGTTTTAGTTCCGTCCAATATATAAATTCTCTCTATATATGAAGCTGAAAATAAACTCTATTTAGTTTGTAACAATTTGCTGGTACATTCCTCCACATACTTCATATTTTGGAACGATTAATAACGAAGTTGAGAAAAGTAAGATGAAAAATAAGATGGCAGAAGAGCTTACGTTGTCACCTATATTATACCTTGTCATATTCGTCATTTTAATTTGCATAACTGAGAGAAGGAAGATGGAAGAGGATCCCCTCAACCAGGGACGGATCTAGTTAGAAAGAATGGGGCAAGTGCTTCCATGGCAAATTAAAAAATCAAGATTTTAGTGTATTTTTTTTTTTTTTTTTTCTAATTTTGACTTTTTTAAAAGTACCCCACCCAAAACTCAAATCGCTTCCCCACTCACATACTAAACCCAATATGCAACACTCTAAAGCTTTATAAATTCTTCATTTCAAAGTAAAAATACTTGATTTATCATTATGATCTTAGTTTTTTCTTCCATATTTTGTTATGGGCTGTTGTCAAAAAAAATTTTTTTTGCCCCTACATCCTCTTTTCCTGGTTCCGCCACTGCCCTCAACTTCAATCCATTGAGCATAGTTATTGAAGTTGTTAGGTAATTCTATATTACGAAAAACATGTTGTTTAATATTTGATGACTAGTTTTAAAAAAAAAGCGTCCGAGTCTATTATATATGACATACAATGGAGACAATCAAAATGTTCCTTACAACAAGATGTGATGGTACAAATGCTCAAACTTATCATGTCTCTCAATACAACATATATACCAAGAATGTTTTTTCCAAGTTGGTCACTTTTTTGATGTTTTGGCACACTTTGTTGATCATATTCCCATGTAACCATTTCAGTGCTTATGGAAATGTTGGATTCTCAAAGGGGTATAACTGTGACGCGCAGTTGAATCACAAAGCCAACTGTGTAAGCAAATGGTATGGTTTCTCTGGAAAGTGGAGCAACGGGGGGAAAATCACTATGCTTTTTGGGACACTCAAGAAATACCATTTAGATAAAGGTAGAGCATGGAAACTTATGTAACCTAATTAAGCATATCACTACAACAATCGGATGGACGGGCGAGGAGCCTTTCGCCGGGGACAAAAGTCCTCGGCGAAAGTCACTAAACGACAAAATTGAAGCTGACGTGGCACATGAATTGTTGACTTGTTATAAAAATTCAACACATGCTTTTTCGGGGACATGTCCCCGTGAATATTTGGATTTTGACCGGATAGTCAAATTTCAACGCATAATCTTTCCCGGGGACAAGTCCCATTGTAAGTAGATTTTAAGTTCACCAAACTTTGACCAAAAGTCCAAAGCATGGTAATTGTCCCGGTAAAATTCCATGAACTCTTTCCCCGAGGACATGTCCCGGTAAAAATTATATTTTAAAAAAATAAACTTTATTGTGGATATAATACAATGGCTGATACGTATAACATTTGATCGTATAACAGAGGGCATTCATGGCGTCCAAGGTAACAACAATGGTCGTTTAACATGATACGTATATCATAGCACCTATAGTCGGTCGTTTAACATGATACGTATACCATAGCACCTATAATCGGTCGTTTAACATGATACGTATAACATAGCACCTATAGTCGGTCGTTTAACATGATACGTATACCATAGCACCTATAGTCGGTCGTTTAACATGATACGTATACCATAACACCTATAGTCGGTCGTTTAACATGATACGTATACCATAGCACCTATACACGGTCGTTTAACATGATACGTATACCATAGCACCTATACTCGGTCGTTTAACATGATACGTATACCATAGCACCTATAGTCGGTCGTTTAACATGATACGTATACCATAGCACCTATAGTCGGTCGTTTAACATGATACGTATACCCATAGCACCTATAGTCGATCGTTTAACATGATACGTATACCATAGCACCTATAGTCGGTCGTTTAACATGATACGTATACCATAGCACCTATAGTCGGTCGTTTAACATGATACGTATACCATAGCACCTATAGTCGGTCGTTTAACATGATACGTATACCATAGCACCTATACTCGGTCGTTTAACATGATACGTATACCATAGCACCTATAGTCGGTCGTTTAACATGACACGTATACCATAGCACCTATAGTCGGTCGTTTAACATGATGGTATACAATAGCACCTATAGTCGGTCGTTTAACATGATACGTATACCATAGCACCTATACTCGGTCGTTTAACATGACACGTATACCATAGCACCTATAATTCGAGCGTTTAACATGATCGTATACCATAGCACCTATAGTCGGTCGCTTTAACATGATCGTATACCATAGCACCTATAGTCGGTCGTTTAACATGATACGTATACCTTAGCACCTATACTTGGTCGTTTAACATGATACGATACCGTAGCACCTATACTCGGTCGTTTAACATGATACGTATCCGTAGCACCTATACTCGGTCGTTTAACATGATCGTATACCATAGCACCTATAGTCGGTCGTTTAACATGATAAGTATACCATAGCACCTATAGTCGGTCGTTTAACATGATACGATATACCATAGCACCTATACTCGGTCGTTTAACATGATCGTTATACCATAGCACCTATACTCGGTCGTTTAACATGATACGATACCATAGCACCTATAGTCGGTCGTTTAACATGATCACGATACCATAGCACCTATAGTCGGTCATTTAACATGATACGTATACCATAGCACCTATAGTCGATCGCTTTAACATGATCGTATACCATAGCACCTATAGTCGGTCGTTTAACATGATCGATACCATAGCACCTATACTCGGTCGTCTAACATGATCGTATACCATAGCACCTATACTCGGTTAATCTAACATGATACGTATACCATAGCACCTATAGTCGATTAGTTTAACATGATCGTATACCATAGCACCTATAGTCGGTCGTTTAACATGATCGTATACCATAGCACCTATAGTCGATCGTTTAACATGATACGTATACCATAGCACCTATAGTCGGTCGTTTAACATGATCGATACCATAGCACTTATAGTCGGTCGTTTAACATGATACGTATACCATAGCACCTATAGTCGGTCGTTTAACATGATACGTATACCATAGCACCTATACTCGGTCGTTTAACATGATACGTATACCATAGCACCTATACTCGGTCGTTTAACATGATACGTATACCATAGCACCTATAGTCGGTCGTTTAACATGACACGTATACCATAGCACCTATAGTCGGTCGTTTAACATGATGGTATACCATAGCACCTATAGTCGGTCATTTAACATGATACGTATACCATAGCACCTATACTCGGACGTTTAACATGATACGTATACCATAGCACCTATAGTCGGTCGTTTAACATGATACGTATACCATAGCACCTATAGTCGGTCGTTTAACATGAGACGTATACCATAGCACCTATAGTCGGTCGTTTAACATGATACGTATACCTTAGCACCTATACTCGGTCGTTTAACATGATACGTATACCGTAGCACCTATACTCGGTCGTTTAACATGATACGTATACCGTAGCACCTATACTCGGTCGTTTAACATGATACGTATACCATAGCACCTATACTCGGTCGTTTAACATGATAAGTATACCATAGCACCTATAGTCGATCGTTTAACATGATACGTATACCATAGCACCTATACTCGGTCGTTTAACATGATACGTATACCATAGCACCTATACTCGGTCGTTTAACATGATACGTATACCATAGCACCTATAGTCGATCGTTTAACATGATACGTATACCATAGCACCTATAGTCGGTCATTTAACATGATACGATACCATAGCACCTATAGTCGGTCGTTTAACATGATCGTATACCATAGCACCTATAGTCGATCGTTTAACATGATACGTATACCATAGCACCTATAGTCGGTCTTTTAACATGATACGTATACCATAGCACCTATAGTCGGTCGTTTAACATGATACGTATACCATAGCACCTATAGTCGGTCGTTTAACATGATACGTATACCATAGCACCTATAGTCGGTCGTTTAACATGATACGTATACCATAGCACCTATACTCGGTCGTTTAACATGATACGTATACCATAGCACCTATAGTCGGTCGTTTAACATGATGGTATACCATAGCACCTATAGTCGGTCGTTTAACATGATAGGTATACCATAGCACCTATACTCGGTCGTTTAACATGACACGTATACCATAGCACCTATAGTCGGTCGTTTAACATGATACATATACCATAGCACCTATAGTCGGTCGTTTAACATGATACGTATACCATAGCACCTATAGTCGGTCGTTTAACATGAGACGTATACCATAGCACCTATAGTCGGTCGTTTAACATGATACGTATACCTTAGCACCTATAGTCGGTCGTTTAACATGATATGTATACCGTAGCACCTATACTCGGTCGTTTAACATGATACGTATACCGTAGCACCTATACTCGGTCGTTTAACATGATACGTATACCATAGCACCTATAGTCGGTCGTTTAACATGATACGTATACCATAGCACCTATAGTCGGTCGTTTAACATGATAAGTATACCATAGCACCTATAGTCGGTCATTTAACATGATACGTATACCATAGCACCTATACTCGGTCGTTTAACATGATACGTATACCATAGTACCTATACTCGGTCGTTTAACATGATACGTATACCATAGCACCTGTAGTCGGTCGTTTAACAAGATACGTATACCATAGCACCTATAGTCGGTCATTTAACATGATACGTATACCATAGCACCTATAGTCGGTCGTTTAACATGATACGTATACCATAGCACCTATAGTCGGTCGTTTAACATGATACCTATACCATAGCACCTATAGTCGGTCGTTTAACATGATACGTATACCATAGCACCTATAGTCGGTCGTTTAACATGATACGTATACCATAGCACCTATAGTCGGTCGTTTAACATGATACGTATACCATAGCACCTATAGTTGGTCGTTTAACATGATACGTATACCATAGCACCTATAGTCGGTCGTTTAACATGATACGTATACCATAGCACCTATACTCGGTCGTTTAACATGATACGTATACTATAGCACCTATAGTCGATTCGTTTAACATGACACGTATACCATAGCACCTATAGTCGGTCGTTTAACATGATGGTATACCATAGCACCTATAGTCGGTCGTTTAACATGATCGATACCATAGCACCTATAGTCGGTCGTTTAACATGATACGTATACCATAGCACCTATAGTCGGTCGTTTAACATGATACGATACCATAGCACCTATACCGGATCGTTTAACATGACACGTATACTATAGCACCTATAGTCGGTCGTTTAACATGATCGTATACCATAGCACCTATAGTCGGTTGTTTAACATGATCGTATATCATAGCACCTATAGTCGGTCGTTTAACATGATACGTATACCATAGCACCTATAGTCGGTCGTTTAACATGATACGTATACTGATTGGGTCCAAACTGTCAAGTTTATCACACAAGTCAACCACTTGTGAATGGTCAACTGTAATAAAATTCAAACAGTCTAAAATCAATGCAATTAAGATCTGGAGAGTATAGTGTATCCCCAGGTCGTTAAGTCCCAACGAGGTGTGAACACTGTAATAAGACGAATTCGTGATCGGGTGAAAATTGAACAGGAAAAGGGGTTTTTGAATGATTTATTCTAAGGAATAAAAGAAAATAGCTTAAACAAGCTATAAGAACAAGTACGTGAAAGCAAAATACTTAGAAGCGTCAAAATCTAAAACGCCAGTATGTTTAATTAAAATTCTACGTAAGCGTCTGAAACAAAACGTGAAATTAAATAAATAAAACACCTACGGGTATGAAAATAATGTTTTACAATCCTAATTATACTATAAAATTATTGGAAAAATAAAATTATTTTTAAAACTATTTATCTAATTATTATTAATTAAAAAGTATTTTTAACTATTTAATAATACCCTAAAATATAAGAAAATATGAAATAAAGCTAGAAAAGTGAAATTATGACTTAGAAAAATCTAAAATATTATAAAACTAATTTTAAAACTGAAAATATATTTATTACATTTTTATCTATTTATTATGAATTTAATACTATTTAAAACTAATTAAAATGCTAGAAAATATTATTTAAACTAAGAAAATTATGGAAAAATATTTTTGGCTTTTATATTTATCTTAATCTAGGAAAATTGAAAACATATTTTTAAACTTTTTCCGATTTATTTGGATTAAATGCTAATTAAAATGCTAGAAAATGACATAAAATGCAGAAAAATAGCAAATGAACAGTGAAAATATGAAAACTTCGAGATAAGTCTAAAATAATACTGAGAATCAAGGAAAATGACAAACTACTTTGAAGATCGGGAACTATGATTTGGGCACACAACTAATATGAATAAGACTTGAAATTAAGCTAAAAGCCTCAATAAGCTACCACTCTTGAACCAAAGGTTGAATAAGCTATAAACAAGTTATGGGAACTTAGAATAAGCAACAACAACAAGAATAAAAACACCGAATAAGCGAGAAATAAGGAATAAGCAAAGCAGAGTTTTGTGAAAAGACTTAAAAGCTAGCAAATAAGCGGTTTATAAGCTAAGTAATGATAAACTAATATTTTCTAATTAAGATAAGCGACTATATTTTAATATCCCAAAGATTATGAGCTAAATCTTAGTAATAAACACACTAAAATTCTAAATTTTATTCAAAACGATGAATTAGAAAATTTGACTTTTTAATTTACACTAAGCGATTGACTTTTATGAACTTTTAATGATCCTAGATGATCTAATTTGATGTATTAAGCTACTAAGAGACTAAATTAAGTTAAATAAACAACTTCCAAACCAGAATGCATGATTATGCAATCTAAATTTCCAACAGTTAAGTAGAAATCAGATTCAAAGATCATTTTGACTTTTTAACTAATGAGGACAGGTTTTAATGCTTTGGCTGAACTATAAGATCCTATTGTGACTTAGTACAACAATAAACAACAGCACAAATGGCCACTAGCACCATTAACTCAGCAAATCCAAACACCATGTTAGAAACCAATTTGCAATGTAAATTACTCTAACTACTGAACTAGCTGAGACTAACACTTAAACTGAATCAAATTAGTATAATGACAACTAAATAAACAGATCTAAATTACTAACAACCACATATACAGATTATGCAATGATCTTGAAATGAACTTACATTTGGTCCTAGCCACTATGGCTTGCCAAAGAACAAAGAACCACTAACCTATTCTCAACCATATCCTAACTCGGAATCAACCCATATAACTCTGATTCCACCCCATTTCCAGCTCTGCATCACTAATTCAATCCCACAATTGACTTTTGTTGACTGGAATTGATTTTTAGAGTAGAACTGAATAGAAGTTTCTGAGTAAATAATAAGCTCAAGTAAGCTTATAAAAGCTTAAATGGGAGCTTATAATTGCATAACATCAACTACAAACAACATTCACATGAACTTGATATTTTGAAATTGCAAATTGCATAAGATAAATTCGCACTTGAAATTGAATCTTGAAAAGGTTTTATAATACCGAAATTACATAAAAGTACTTGGAAGCTTAAATAAACACTAGAAATTGAAATTTAACTAAACGACATTACCTAATCTAAATTACACTACTTCGTTTTTCTTTGCTTCTCATCCTTTATTTATAGCTTTTGAGACTCTATGTCTACATCTCGAACATTCCCACCTTGTTTCATCCTTGGATCATTGAAATTCATCAAACCATACATGTGGCATTTTGGCGGAAAAGGTCTTTAGGCGGGTTTTGCATTTAATGGGATTTGGTGTATGTGGAGGTGGAGGGATTAGGTAAACAAGTGGGGGATAAGGTGGAAAGGTGGAGTGAGGTGGAAAGTGGAAACCATGGTGGTTTTGAGATTGCAGGTGTGGGAGAGGAAGTATCAGAGTGGAGGCGGTATTCTATTTTTAAAGATGGTGGGTTGGTTTGGATATTGGGCAGGATATGGATTTGGGCTTGATAATAAAAAGAGGGTCAGGTTTGGTTTTGTAGCTATATAACACACAAGGACCAAAGTTGTAATTCTGCAAACTTCAAGGACCGAAATCGCCATTATTCCAAAGTTATCACAAGGACCATTCCCGCCAAACATGAATAGTACAAGGACTAATTTTGATTATTTTCCATTTTATAAACCCAAGGACTATTTTTGACAATTTTCAAACTCCGGGGACCAAACTTGTAATTTTCTCCAAACTTATCATATAAGGACCAAATATACCACATTTGAATAATACAAGGTGTAGTTTGAATAATTTCCATTTTCAAACACCTGTGGACCCATTTTGACACTTTTGTAAATTGAGGACCAAAGTTGTAAATTGTGATTTTTAAACTTCAAAGGACAATTTCTTACAACTTGTGAATCCCAAGGACCTCTTATGGCTTTTTATAAGTTTTGGAATGACCGAGGACTATATTTGACAACTTTTGTAACTTGGGGACTAAAGCGCAATTATGCAAACTTGATACGTTTTCACTGTTTTTGGTATTTTGCATTTAAAACACATAAAACACTTTTTTGTGATATTTTCATCATTTGATGCATTTGAGTGTTTTCGGATGTTTTGCATAGCCTAGACAAGATAAAAAATGATGAGTATTTAGACACTCATCAATCCCCACTCTAAGATATTGCTAGTCCCTAGCAATCTTTTGAAAAATTAATGGATTTTATCTCTTTACCAAAAGCCATTACTTCGTGTAGCCAATTGTTTTAGTTCAAGTAAGAACTTTGGCACAATGATAACCAAATGATTTTGTGCAAATCAAGAACAGAACGGTTTTGATTTGTCTTTACCGTGCCGCTTGCTTCGGACTAGCCAACTCTTAGATAAATTATCAATATTATCTTTGGTGAGTGATTACCAATTATGGATTTCAACGCGCTACCACAAGCCATAAACTTGCGGGCTAGCCAACTTTTCACTAATTAAAGATATGGTGAAATAACACTATACAATTTTGGGCAATACAAAGCCATCAACGGATTTGAGATATCTTTACCAAGAGCCGTTTGCTCTGGATTAGCCAATCCTTATATGGGTTAGACATGGTGGTGATTACCATCTGTTGTGTTTAGTACATAGTACTTCCACTAAAAAATTTAAAATTTGGCCATTTTGAGGAAAAAGGACTAAAAGGGTACATTCATGATCAAATTCTTTAATTTCCCCACTTAGAAATGAATATTGTACTCAATATTCAAAGTCCCAACTATTATGCCGAGTCCTTGAACGTAAAAGATAACATTACTAGCTAAGTGTAGAAACACAACAATTATTCTCTTTTTAATATTTACAATTTTCATTCATTTTTAGATCTCTATACAACATGGGGCATCTCCCCACACTTAGGTGGGACACACGGTGAAAACCCATGTTTAACTATCGTTTTTGATTACCGAGTCGCTAGCTTGACTCGACCCCTAATTAATTTGTTCATGGGAAGTAAGTGGAAGAGACAATCTCCATCTGGACTTTCATTCAAGATGTTTGTATAAACATTGAAGTGCGTGAAAGTTCCACAATCGATGAGATATACATAGAACCGCTCAAAATGATAAATGAAAATGCGGGATCAAAATAGTGTCCTCATTCCAAAGGAGAAAGGAACGAGAAACCACACCATCTGTGAAAATGGAATAAAGATGTGCATCACAATGCAATCCCATTCTTCATCAAATGAGAGCAAATCACCATTTGTTAAATTTTAAGCTTAGACTTGAAGTTTGTATGGTGATTGGCAACAAAATTTCCGGGAGGAGAGCTGAAACGGTTCTTCAATCAACATTTTCAAGAAAGAGGATGTCTCCCTCGAATCAAAGTAAGTATTGTCAATCCTGTTGGAATTGACTCATCACTAAGAAAAGCATCGACCTCCTTCCAAAGTTGTCATCTTCCTCATCCGGAGTGAGAGAAGGAATGGAAGAGTCGAAATGGGACAAGAAATGAGTGAATGATCATTGTATAGAGACTTTCAATTTCTCCAAGATCGGCTCAAATCAAAGAGATCATCGTCACTTTCCGATGAAAGTGGATCGATGTGGTGATCCTGTGCTAAACTAGTCAAGTCTAATCACACAAGTCGCCACTGTGAATGGCCAACCGTAATGCACTTAAAACAACGAGCACAAATACAATGAAGTCCCGGAGAATAGAATGAATTCCGGGCCGTTTAGTTCCACTGAGACTCAATGGTGTGTTAAAACAAACTCCAGATGATAGAATGATCACTAAGGATAGTGATCAGTAAAGGTTTTGATTAGAACTTACACTACTGATTGATTGGAATGGGATAGGATACATAGTTGGAAAACACAACAATCAGATGAAAGAAACGTAAACGTAAGTTTAAAAACTACGTATACGTACAAAATAAAAAGTGAAAACTAAGAAATAAAAGGTCTAAAAATATGAAAATAACATTTTGAAATTTCCTAAAAATAAAAGAAAATTATTAGAAAAGAAAATTATTTTAACACTATTTAATTAATTATTATTAATTAAAAACTATTTTAACTATTTAATAAATACTCTAAAATAGAAGAAAATACAAAATAAGGCTAGAAAAATATACTTATGATTCAGAAAAATCTAAAATACTATAAAACTAATTTTAAAATTAAAATATATTTTCACACTTTTTATTTAATTATTACTAATTAATAACTATTTAAAATACACTTAATTACTAGAAAATATAAAATAAACTTGGAAAAATAAAGTTTTAACTTGGAAAAATCTAAAATATAATAAAACTAATTTTAAAACTGAAAATATATTTTATGCTTTTAATTATTTATTACTAATTAATTACTACTTTTAACTATTTAAAATTATAATAAATACTAAAAGATAGAGAAAATATGAAACTTTTTCTAAAAGTACTATATGATGACAGAAAACTAAAAAATAGAAAAACAAGATTTGCTTATTAAAAGCTAAAGAAAAATCAAAAAGCTAGGAAATATTAAATAAACACTATCAACGATTTTTAATTGATCTTTTCTGGATTTTCTTTTGAAAACTACTTTAATACTGATATTATGAAACTTTAATGAACACAAA
This sequence comes from Chrysanthemum lavandulifolium, assembly GCA_022545495.1. Lineage (NCBI taxonomy): Eukaryota > Viridiplantae > Streptophyta > Magnoliopsida > Asterales > Asteraceae > Chrysanthemum > Chrysanthemum lavandulifolium. Next base: position 223,222,421 of record CM040238.1, read on the forward strand.
ATTTTACAAATCACAAATAAGCTGTTTTGACAAGTTTATGGACCAGCAGATGTGATTAAGAGCTTATTTTGTGGAATAAGCTCAAACAAGCTTGAAAACTAGAAACAAGAGTGGAATATGATTCAAACAAGCTAGATAAACTGAAATGAGGCTAAAAGATACAAATAAGCACTACGAAAAGCTAAGAACAAACAAATAAGCACTTATGATAAAAATGAAATGGGACAAACTTTAAGCTTAGAGCACTCTACCTATTAAGCTTCAAATTGAAAAGCTAAACTAGGGTTCTCAAGGTGGGTAGGTTGGCTACCCAAAGAACCAAAATCACAAGACAAGACCAACAAACAAGCTCGTACAAGCTTTTCAAGTTGGTCCAACCAATCTGCACAGTGGCATGTATGCAGACATGGTACTCAATATAAGCCAATAGTTAAGCATTTAAACAAATTGATTCTGAGAGAACTATTATTTTCTAATTTTGTTTAGCAACCAAACTTTGATAATCCAAAAGCTTATAATGAATCTTACTAATGAACACACAATGAAAATATATTTTTATTCAAAACCACCAAGTTGGAAATTTGACTTTTTAAGAAAACTAGCTAAGTTGACCAAAATGAACTTTAAGTTGATTACAATCACCGATTATGTTATGTTAAGGTGTAATAAGACTAACTTGAGCAAGATTAACAACTTCCTAACACGAATCATGATTATGAATCCTAAAAATCAAAACAGTGAGCTCATAAGATGAGATCAAATGCACTTTGACTTTTGCTTGAATGAGTCTTGAATTTCTTGACTTCTTGAGATATTATGACCAAGTGTGACTCTTGACAACAACAATTACAACCTTTATCAAACTCTAACATAGGTTCACTACTCAAATCCAAACAAGCTTATATTTGATCTGTTTGGGTGATTTTAAGAACAAAACAAAGCTTTAACCCATGAAACCGCAGACCTTACATAATCATTAAATAAGATTAAATAAACATGAAGCAACAACATTAACAACATTAAGCACAAGAACTATGATAATGCTATTTTAACATCAAATTAAATTTTTTGCTAACTACTAATTTAAAAGAACAAACCACTGGTTTTAATGCTTAAACACATTTAACTATATCTAATGAACAATAAGAAATGTAAATATAGCTAATTAACAACTACAACAAGAAATGCCAAAATGATCAAAAGAGCTACACAAAAGCTTCCAAGCTTAAAACGAGAACAGTGACCAATGAACACCCTATTAGCTTACCACTAAGTCAACCTAAGGCCATCCATAATTCACCCCGCTCCATTTGTACACCATTTCCAAGCGATTTTGAATTTTCACTAATTAATTTGTATTTTTGGTGATTTTGATTTTGCTTCTAAACCGAGTTTTGTAAGATATTAACTTTCACATACACATCATAACATTAACACAATGAGCACATAGATGGTTTTAGAGAGAAAGAGTGGGACATTCTAGTGAGAGAAACTTGTGGAATATTAGATTATGAAAGAATATCCAACCCTCTACCTTGCAAGGTAGAGGGTATTTATAGGTTACAAACTAAACGACCTCCGACGGCCTGTGGATCGTGGATACAAGAGGGTAAAGACCGACCTTCTTCCACGGTGTTGCACTATACTATTTTACGCTACTAACTAACTACATAAACCGTAACTAATGACCAATCTACGAGCTAACTTATGCTAGATAATAGTTGGGGTGACCGACTCTTTCAACACCGGAATTTTCTAATTCCTAACAATCTCCCCAAGGAGGTCACCCCATATTTTACATTTCAAATCCTAGCATTCAAGTCTTGACTTTGTTCTTGAGCTCGTAGACTTTCATACATCAACATCGTAAACTTAGTGCATAGGTGGTGCAACTTCAAAGTCTCGCAAAGATTTGTACTTTATGTAGGAGGTCCATTTCGATTCACGAGATAGTAAATATGAGCCACTTTTGAGATCATCAAGAATCAACAATCTCGACACATCCTTTGTGGTGTTGGTATTATGTGATATTGTGACTTTGGGACCGACATGCTCACATTCGGATCATGAAATCTTCTTATCGTAGTAGCGGAAGCATTTGTTGAATCATGATATTGGCGTAGCGTGCGTAAGCATGGAGTGAAAATATCGAGTCATTGATGCACTAATCATGATTTCTTTTAGATGAATGTGTTAAGTGAGCATGCGGTCGTGGATTGACCGCTTCATTCGATCACCGCAAACGCCGGGCGACTCGCATACAACAAGCTAGTAACAAATCGCACGAAAGTGTCTTTGATCACTTTCGTTGAATTGAGGTACACGCCCACGGTTCCCTCGCTGATCAAGACAAGTACCGCCTCGTGATCGTGTATGATTCCTAAGAATCTCCTTGACAGGTTTCGCAATGTTGTTCTAGCCGTTCTCAAACCGAACATCTCAAAGAAGACAACACGGAGTGAGTGAACCAAATAATTTTTAATTCCACCGATTGATGAAAAGAGATTTGAAAACAATCGTGTATTGCTCAATAGAAATTGTTTTTACAATACATCAAGGTTTTATTGAAAATCAATTATCAATCATAAAAATACCTTTTGGTTTGAAAATGAGTACACAAGTCGATGTGCTAAAGAAGAGAGTTTTAAGCACAAAGACCGGTTTTCAAAGGTATCCGTCAATCCATAACTCGAACCGTGTTTGATTCAAGAGATTGAATCGCCCCATTGTTTCTGCTCATTGTCACATGGTTGATCTATATAATAGATCTCACATGCCACCTACCAGAGCTTGTTTGATGTTGGCTCCGTAGGCTTTCCATCTTCATTGTGAATATGTAAACACATCACTCGATGTTCCGCAATACCACAAGGATAATGCGAGGACTCAAGATATAATCTCTTTCCACATTGTGAAACAGAGAGTCTTCATTGAAAGTGTCCTAATGAGATTTATTGATGATCTCGTGGCTCTAGACTCAATTTGTGCATTTTGGATCCTATAACGGAGACTAGGGAGAGGGTCTCTTCTTCAATATCAACCATCTCTAAGAGAAAGTCGATAGATAATGGTGGTTCCCGTGAGAATGAAACAAGCCCTTTTAAGAGGAACTTGAGTGGTTAGGAAAGTTGAAGTGCAAGGCGCATCGGGTCCATGACGCCTTGTCTTCAATACCGATGTTACCATCAAGAGTATATGAATTGAACCCGGTTTCGCCCTAAGGTTGAATTAATGGAGGGCTATTTGTTTTCACCCTATTTTCATTCAATTCTTTTAATTCTTCAACCCCTTCAAGCTTACCGAGACTTCATAGCTAGAACCTTGTTGGGTTTATTCCAAGACTAGCTCGGCCTTAGTCCGCACTCTTCCCTTATCTCATTTTTCTCCTTTTATCATCATACCTAAGGACTTCTACACTAACTAGTGGATTGTCCTCGGTAGATCCCTCCGGCTCGGCGGATCATGGGAACCAATACCTAACCTTATCATCCTTATATCACCGCACATTAAAGTAAAGTTGGTCGGTCTATTTGGTATTGTTCATCCGCCATTGGATCCAATTGAAACCATTTGAAAATCAATTCAGATACTTGTGATGTATTATCAAAGCATTTTGTACCGAATTGTTTTGATATTTTTAGAACGAGAACTCCCTCAACATGTGCATCAAGTATTTGAAAATGTTAAGCACATGGAGGCAAGAGAAAGAATTAACTTTTTGATTACCATTTTCTAAAGATATCAACATCACTTCCCATATCAAATCAAGTAAATATAGCATTTCGGGAAGGATGAGGTTTCCATAATTCGCTCCCCTCAATATGTGCCTCGAGGTTGAAAAGAGTTTTGCACATACTAGAGGGAACCTTTATCATCAAAGGATTAGAAGCCATGTGATCAAGGTACTTTAAAATATTTAAAGTGTAGTGTACCCGATGACTTGAATTTACAAAAGAGAGTTCTCCCCTTAATATATGCTTCGAGATTCAAAAATTGTTTAGCACATATAAGTGGAGAAGTATGCACAAAAATTGGTCATCTTATCTTTTACCATCTTTCATATTTATATCACATTTTCTCCCGATCAAAATCTTAAATCCTTTGAGATTTTGGATCTCAAGTGATTTAAATAAGTATGAGGTAAAATATTTGTAGGAGAAAATGTGTCCAATTTTATATGATAAAGAAAAAGGATAACATAGATGTTTCCTTTTTCACAAGGGGAAACCATAGTACAAATCCTAGCACTATTACATGTATTACGCTTGTTCATATTTAATACACCACATATAACACAAAGTTAACAAAACATAAACGGTATTCAAGAAGTCTTCATTCAGTTCTTTGAAGAAGTTTGTAGTGACCATCACGAGCCTTCCACCAACAAAGCTTTCAAGGTCATGGAAGATCCTTCGTGTCTTGAGTCTTCGCCGGATTGCAAAGAATGAAATGTTCACATCTCTTCACGCCATCATCACCCGTAAAGTAGTTTTAACCCAAGATCTCATATCAAGTTTGGCTTTTTCACTCGTGTCAAGTTCTTCTTCGACCATTTTGAGCGCACCATCACTAAACTTGTAGAGTTCACATAGACGATAAGCATACGCGATCCATATCCGCTTGAAGATGACGGCTCTAGGAGTGTCAAGAACTTTGTATTCTCGATGAAATTCATGCCCACCTGCATTCCATTGAGGACTTGTGAGGTTGACCCGGTTTGGTAGCTTTCAATGCCAAGTCGAAAGTCCTCAACTCGCTTCCGAATGACTAAGCCCCTTATCCAAAGAGTGACAATGCAGAGAGGGCCTTTTCTCACGCATGTAAGTGCTCCGGTGTCCTTGAAGATTTAAGAGATAGAGATCTTCAAATCATTTGGTAGGAGATGTTTGAAGTCGTTCTCTTCAATGGTATACACTTTGAGGTCACTCTTTAAGGACAATCTTCATCAAGTACTCATAACCATAGATCGGGAAGATCTCTACATCGACAACGCTTAAGATTTGCGCTTTGATCCGACATCATTGCGCCTTTATCGCACCATGTCTTTCAATGTAGAACTTCTTCTTTTGAACCACCGTGGGAAATACCATAAGTCGCAATATCATACTTTTGTTCTTCATTCGCCTGCATTGATCAGAACCATCCGCCGAGCCCTTGATCGAGTAGGTTGCATCTTTCATTTTGATATTGAAAGAGCGGTGTCTTCTTTCAAAGCAGAGCGAGCACACGATAGTCCAAGTCGTGGTTGAAGAAGAATTTCGCTCGAATGGTCATCCAATCCGGTTCACCATCAAGAGGAAGAGATTTGTTGACATTGAAGCGATCGATTTGATCACCGACTTGGTCATTTAGCATCTTATGGCATTCTTCCATCCGATATTGAAGATGATTAGCATCCGAGTGGAAGACTTTGACAATCTCGTAAGCTTGACCTTCAAGATCTCTTGGTGTTATGGATGAGATGCTCTTCCGCTCACAAAACCATCTTATGAAGCTTCCCATATCACCGTAGTGTAGAAGAGAGTCTTCACCGACTTTCATAATTATTCGTGATAACCGATGCCCAATTGTTGTCGGAATCATAGAGTCGACTGGATGGTCCATGGGTTCCGGAGAAGGAGGTCTATCTTCCATAATGCGCCTTAGAATAGTGTCTCAAGGTGCAACTCGATGTGCTAGTGCGATTCCCACCATGTAAGAATCAAACCAGCCTTCCGAGGGTTTAGGAATGTGCTTTGTTGATGCATCATCTTCATCCGGTTCTCGAGTCACCATGACTTGAGACTCTTCGTGACCACTTGATCATCGTGAATTGAAGTGGATGTGGAGTGAACCTTGAATCAATCGCCGTCCGTGCAGCAGATTTCTTCCGTACTCGCTTGTTTGTAGAGTCCGATTGATTGGACGGTTTTGAGGTGATGATGGTGGCCGTGATGGAGGTGAATTGGTTGTTGAAGAAGGATTACCACCTAGAAGTTCCAGCCTCCTCCGCTGGTGGAGGATCTTCGCGATCTTTGCGATCCTTCATCGCCTTTCCATCACAATTGTCCTCCTTTTCTTTTTAGCTTCCTTTTCTCCGACTTCAATTTTAAACCGCTCATAATTGTCGAACTTGATGGATTCTTCAAGAGCCTCATAGAGTTTATCAGAACCTCATGCTTGTCCTCTTCACCTTTCACATCCTTTCACACGAGTCGCTCTCATATCGGAGATGGGAGGTCCTTGAATCGTCTCGAGAAGTGGAGCCCATTGCCCATTCCACGGCATCCTTGACTTCTCCTTCAATAGCATCAAGAATCGCTTCATTGAAGTTGAGGTGCTCTAATCAGACACGATCCACCGAGAATCAACAGATTTAGGAAGTTGCCTTCCAAAGGCTTCTATCCTTTTAATGGCTTTATCCAAGAGTTGATCGGTGTGAGAATCATGGAGGGAAGTCGGTGGAGCCACTTCATCCGCAATTGTGAAGATGGGTTCGGAGTTGGTGGTGTTGTCGGTGGTGTTTGTACGGTTGATTTAGTAGGCAAGGGAGGTGGAAGTGCAATTGATAGTGAAGATGCGCTCATTGGAGGAATGGTTGACGATCTTGTCAATGTCGACATTATACATGGATTGTGCGTAATCTAAGGTTTTGTCATTAATGAATTGATCACCAAAAGAGAAGTCTTCATCAAGATTCTTAAGTGAAGATAGAGAGTTAGTAGACGATTTGGTTCATCCATCTTCAAGGTCTCGCCGATCTTGTCTCAAGGTTCTCCTGTGAGCCCTTTTGTAACAGAGTGTCAACATTCAAATCGATTGAGTCTCACCAAGTGATAGAGATTCCTTAAACGCTTCGTGCACCTTAACCACACCGATTGTTCTTTTGCATGAGGTGAATCTGTTTTCTTCACTTCATATTGATTTGTGGTGCTAGAAGGTGATGATGAGATAGTTAAAAGCATGTGAGCAGCTTTGTTCAACACTTGCAACTCCTTTACCCTTGTCAAGTGTAATTGGGGTTTGTTGAGGTGGTTGAGTGGGTTCTCTTAACACAATTCCACCCACCGGAGCTTTCACATTTTGACTTTCAAGGCTTTGTCAATTCCAAGTTGCGATCAAGATCATCTTCATCGCTTAGCTCGAAACATTTCTTGGTGTCTCAAAGTTCTTACCAATCTCCTTTCCACTTTCTTCCTTTTGCATTCTCGCTTCTTGGAGGTGGTGTCGATCGTTGAGAACTATCACGCCTCTTTTAGGAAGAGAGGCATAGGATGCTTGTGAGGTCGACTTGGTCACGGGAGCATTTGGTTGTAAAGGAGAGGTGTGACATCGCAGAGAGTTTGGTTGCTCTTTTCATATATTGCTTGAAGTAGTCCTTCCTTTTGATATCTTCTCGTGAGAAGACAATCGTGAATTGGCAATCCAAATACTTTATTCGAGCCTCGGGAACATATTTCGTGTTTCCTAAAACAAATTCATTATCTCGCTTTGTGTAAAGTCGATTCGCACCTAGGAGTGAAGTTGTGAATTTGTTGCAAATATCGGATAACAAGCTTAGAGAATCGATGCCGGGAATTACAAGTTTGTTCTGCTTTTTCGCCTTGAACATTGTTCGTGAAATAGGTTCTATCGATATGAATGTGTTCATTGATAACGAGAATTCTTCCCAAATACGATCCGAGACATTCACATCAACCCTATTAACGATTCCCCATAGGATTTGCAAGATAGGAATTCTCACTTTATCGAACCCCTCAAGTTTTCCCGATAAGCATAAGTTCGTAATGGTTGTAATGGCTCTCCGTGGTTGATACATGTGTCCGTGATGATGTCGATGCTCTTGAAATACTCGCTCGATAGCCCAACCCAATAAGAAATACGATCGATCGTCAAGACCAAAGTGGAGATTCGTAATCTAACGCCGTGGTCACATGGTGTGATTCCAAGAGCTTTGCTCAGAATATCAGAATCAATTGTGAACTCCATATTATCCAGCTTGCAAGAGTATCGTGCTGTGATTTTATTCCATTGAACGGTGTTCCAGAATTGTTGAATGTAGATGGTAGGAATTGAGCATTGCTTGGTAATAGCCCCGAAGAAGTTAGTGTTTTTGAGGATGTCAATTGAAACTTTGAGTATCGGATTTTGTTGGAGCCTTTGTAGGTCCACATACGCTTGCTTTTACCTATAGCACCCATTGACTTCGGGAAGGATTTCATCGTCCGAGAGAATTCGAAGATCCCGACGGGTAGCGCTTTTTCCGGGATTGAACTTGCCATTGATGTTCGAGTAATCATACAACAACAAGAATAGATGGGAACATGTTAGATGATACATAGTATGTGAGACAAAGATTGAGAGCACCCTTATGACAAGGAAGTAGTAACATCGAGGAAGTTCCTAACACATACGGAGATGTATAGAGTGGCAAAGATTGCAACTATATAACACCTTTCAACTATATGATAACATACATAATTAAGATATATCAATGAGGAACATTCATATAGAAAATGATTACATGACGAGCTTATAAGGGATTTACAGGCAAAAGAGTGCATTTCAAAGTGATCAAGACATGAGCCAAGATACACATGTAAAAGTGATATAACATATGTATGAGGCAAAAGTAACATTTGGCGATGTGAGAGAAGCCAAGTACCTTTTGCCTAAACAGAGATGTCATAACAGTTTATAGAGTATGTTGATTCAACAAGTCAAATTAGGAGATCCTAAGTGTTGTGAGAGTGAGATCATCTTTAGCACAACAGATTTTGAACATTTTAGTAAACCTTGACCCTAAGACTAATTCTCAACATGAAAGTGAACACAGCTTGCACTCAGAAAACAAGTCGTCATCTCGAGCCACGCATAAGTCGCTAAAGGATTAGCACTCTAAGTCGCTAAGCTAATTCGCTAGCATGTAAAGCCAAGATGCCATGAACAAGACTTAAGGCAAGTCGCTACAAAGCACCAATCAAGTCGCTAGGTTACTAATTCGCTAACTTGTATATACAAGTCGCTAACTACTAACTCGCTAACCAAGTTGCTATGCTAATTCGCTAGCCAAGAAAGTCAAGTCGCCATGAACAAGAATGAGCTAAGTCGCTATAAAGCAAGTTAACTAAGTCGCTAGGTTATTAATTCGCTAACTTGTAAATACAAGTCGCTAACTACTAACTCGCTAACCAAGTCACCGGAATTTAGTGAACTTATTCGCTACGGAGACGATTCGCTAAGTGGAACACTAACTCGCCATGAAGAACATACATACTAAGTCGCTACCAAGAACATTTTAACTCGCCACCAAGAACACTTCTTAACACCAACCCATCACCCAATCCATTTTAATCATACATCAATGTGTCCACCCAACATAATCCAAACAATATATTCCAAACAATTTAAACTCGCTCAATCATTTTATAAGTAACACACACACGAAACACAAAAATCCGAACCTAAGCGAGAGAGTCAACAAATCACACTTCACGAGCACGAACGGATCCGATATAACGATAAATTAGAGATCGAAACTCAAGCATAAGATAGTAACGATAAGAGTGGATCAAGCAAACCTTATGCTAAGTCGCTAGTAAGACTAAAAAGACGAAGAGAGGTAGAAGAAATGAACGAGAGAGAAAAAAAATTTCTTGGGGTAAAGTGGTAACTCGCTAATGGGTAACTCGCTAGGGTATACAACCTCACTTAGGCAATATGACACAATTGGTCCTTGTGGTTATAAACTAAGGTGGTAATTGCTAATGCAACATAACTTACATTATATGACAAGTTTGGTCCCTATGGTATTAATGAATGAGTGGTAATAATATGCAAACACGGATAAGATAACGCCTCTAGCATTGATTATTACATCGATCATCATGAATCAATTCAACATTTCAACACAAAGGCGCTACAACGAAAGCACACAATCGAAAGTCTCATGAGCAAGATACAATCACACTTATAACAGGAGAAACCCATTCCCGGATATTTCAAAAGTATAACCGCTAGTCACACAAGGTGAAATCACCACATCATACAAATAAACAAGCATCATAACCAAAGACAAGCCAATGGTGTATAAAACTATCTCCCTCAATCAATGTCAACAAAGAGCATTGATTGATATTACCCAAACCCATTAAACCACCAAGAATATATCTTTTGTTCGAACTTCATCTATGATCCCGTGCCATTATTGAATGACATTTCTAGGACCGTAGATGTTATCGATAACAAGGAGTATATTCATTATTAGATTGAGAAAAAATGATAAAATGATAAAATTTTGAAAGGAGTATATAAAAATTTTTTTTTTTTTTTTTTTTTTTTTTTTTTTTAAGCTTGATTTATACAAAGACATGGAAGGACGAGTCCAGATTCGAAATGAATAGGAGTCAAAGTAAGAAGTACATCAACTCTGGCAAGCTATAGCTCCTGAATGAGCCATGTTCATATCTGAGGGGAACCAAGTCATGAAGTTCCTGATTGAGTTGAGCATTGTACCTGAAAAAGACTGAGAGCACATTGTACTTGAAGCACATGTAGACTTGTACATAGAAGGGTTAGTGACATGTTTAGTCTCACATTTAGATGCAACACAGTATAATTCAGACGTATCATTAATGGGGATCCTAATAGGTTCTTCATTCTTGAAAAGTTTACCCTGGAATCCACTGAGGCATGATTTAGGAATGTAAGTTCGCTTAAGTCCTGTATACTTAAATAATCCGCCATGGGAATCCATTTGAAGCCACAGTGAGATGAACTAAATGAGTGCACACCCTTGTTTTGACTATTTGTCTTTTGTGATCGAGAATTTCTTAGGGATTGATCCGTCGACTATGTTTTGCATGATACCTAGTTGCTTATAGCATTTTTGACTTGTGGGTGATGTTCATTAGTCCTATGCTTGGGATTCATCATATCCGAACTAGGCAATGAAGTGACCGGTTTTGACAAAATGACTTGTTATCAACTTGGGATGTAAGCTTCGATTTCAATGGTTTAGCTCTTTCGCACCTAAAGGCATTAGGTTGTTTAATGACCTGCTCGCTTCAAGTGGTTCGAACCGCTGACTTTCCCAAAGTTGAAGGTTTTGCAAACTTAGTGTTCATCCTATTTCCAAAGATACTTCCTGAGCTCATTTTTAGGGCAACAATATTGAAGCTCTTGTCCTGAATTTGTGCTTTGAGGTCATCAATATCTTTCATCAAGAGATTAGATTGATTGACTAATTTAGAGTTTGTTTCCTCAAGGTTCTTTCTTAAATGCTCATTTTCTCTTAGAAGGTTGGACACATATAGAGCTAGTTCAGAATTCCTGGATTCTAGTGTATCACTTATCTCATGACAAATATATTTCGGGCTTCTAAAGAAGAGATTTGATTTCTTATGGTCGAATCTTTGTCCCGAACTGGGATTTTAATCGATTAATTTCAAAAATTCTCTAAATTCGAAGTTCCAGACATTACATGCTTTTTTTGCATAAAACATTTCATCCTTATGTTGTATTTCAATTTGCAAAGAGATACGTTTTTTCAAGAATTGAAAATTTGTTTGAGAGCTCATCATATACCCTTTTTTCAATCATGTTACTTGCACTAGATTCGCATAAAACAAAGATTGATTCCACATTGTTATGTTCATGGTAAGAGTCATGTACCTTATTGTGAGAATTGGTGTGATCGATAAGTGTACCTTGTTGATTGTTACCTTTTCGACTCGAGAATTTGAGATCAATGTTGTTTTCTTCATCCTTTTCCATCATAACCGAGATTCTCGCAATCGTTGTCTCTCACGGTTCAACTGGAGTGAAGCATGACACGTCATCATTGTTCCATGGACACTCTTGACACTCATTCAATTCCTTCACTTGTTATTCTCTTTGCGCTTCCTCGATGTATGTTTCCATATTACTCATGAGTTGAATAAATGAGTTTCGAACTCATGAATTTCCATTCCCGTGCTTTTGAAAGACATTCCACCATGGTACAATCAAAATCGAGGAGTATTCTTCCTGTAAGTGGTCAAATTGGTTGAAGATGGTTTGAGAGTCGCATGAGAATCATCGCTTGAGAGCTTTTCTTTGGTAATTTGAAACCTCACCGCTCTAGGTTAAGCAAAACAGCTCTTGTTAAAGTGGGAAAATCCTGACGAAGGATGGCACAACTTGTTCGATCCATGGTTGTTGATAAGAGTAATTTGAGAAGCTGACTGAGTTGTTGAAACGGTTCACTGGTGCATTCCACATTCTTAGTATCATCTGATGATATTAAGAGTGACTTATTTGAGTTGTTCTGATTGATCGATACTGAGTTATTAAGTGTGAGGCCTTCAGATGGGCATTCTGTTTTACTATTCTGTGTTGTGTCATAGAGAGCAAGTACTTTGGTGATTAAAGAATCCGTGATGACTGACATTGTGTTATTATGAATTACTCCCCAAGTCTCTAGAGAATTTAGAATCAATTCGCTACTAGTACTAATCCCAAGTCGCTAGAAAGTACTACACCAAGTCGCCAACACTAATTCGCCACCATGCTAAGTCGCTAGCTTTCCAATTCGCTAGCCAGATGTAAGTCGCTAGGTGGTAACTCGCTAACGCTCAAGTCGCTAGCAAAAATTCAGCAGCATTGCCACTCAAGTCGCCAACAATGCAAGTCGCTAAAGAGCAACTCACATGCACCAAGTCGCTACCACAAGTCGCTATCCGTAGTGGAGAGTCCACTACTTGTACTTTAACTCGCTAGATCTAACTCGCTAGCTTTAACACCGTAAGTCGCTACAAAACCGTGAAGCAAGTCGCTACCAAGAAACTATTCCGAGAGCTAAGTCGCTAGCTTGAAAACCAAATAAACTTCACTTTTCAATCCAAAACAACCCAACCAAGATGATTCAAGCATACCAAATGAAAACCTAAACACTTTTGATGATTCTAAACATAAAAGTACCAACAAAATTCAAACTTTAACACAAGAGATCAACCAAATGATGCAAAACCACTAAACTTTTTCAAACTCAAAACCACCTAAAACCACTATAAATCCAAAGATGTGCAAGATATGATCTAACCATGGCTCTTGATACCAATTGTAAGATATTAACTTTCACATACACATCATAACATTAACACAATGAGCACATAGATGGTTTTAGAGAGAGAGAGTGGGACATTCTAGTGAGAGAAACTTGTGGAATATTAGATTATGAAAGAATATCCAACCTCTACCTTGCAAGGTAGAGGGTATTTATAGGTTACAAACTAAACGACCTCCCGACGGCCTCATGGATCGTGGATACAGTGGTAAAGACCCGACCTTCTTCCACGGTGTTGCACTATACTATTTTACGCTACTAACTAACTACATAAACCGTAACTAATGACCAATCTACGAGCTAACTTATGCTAGATAATAGTTGGGGTGACCGACTCTTTCAACACCGGAATTTTCTAATTCCTAACAGGATATTTGGGTGTTAGTGGGAGCGGAGGGACAAGGTGAGTGAGGTTGAAAAGCAGATGGCGATACGGTTTCTCGGTTTCTGATGTTGTTGTGAGAGGAGATGAACGATTGGTATAGTTTTACGCGTGGGTTGTTTGAATCAAGCTTTGAACGGGTTTTAATAATGCAAAGGGTCGCGATTGGGTGTGGCAGGGCCAAAATGGTTCCTCGACCTAGCTCAAGGGTCATGGGGTCAAGGGTCAAGTCCGTTGGGTTTGGTCTAAACATTGGATTGGGCTTATGTTTGTTTGGGTTTAGTATTAAAGGATCCGTTTGGTTAAGCTTAGTACAAGTGACTAAATATGCAAATTATCCAAACTTGGTGGATGATCTTGAACTTTTCCAATGCTCTCACAAGGACCAAACTTGACAACTTTGATAGAACAAGGACCCTTTTGCATAAAATCCATTTTTAAAAGTCCAAGGACTAATTTTGCAAAATTTCAAAGTTTAGGGACCTTTCTTTACAATTGACCAAAAATTCATTCAAGGATCATTTTAACAACTTAGAAGATTTGAGGGACCTTGAATGATAAATTTCCACATTTTTGAATTCGGGGACTAGATTTGACAACTTTTAAAACTTGGGGACTAAAGCGCCAATTTTGCAAACTTGATACATTTTCATCGATTTGATATTTTGCATTTAAAACACATAAAACAACGATTTGTGATATTTTGATCATTTTGATGTGTTTACAAGTGTTTCGAGATGATTCTGCGGTTTTAGATTGTACAAAAATGATGAGTATTAGACCACTCATCAATCCTCATGGAGATATTGCTAGTCCCTAGCAATGTTTTAGAACTTTTAATGGATTTGAAAACTCTTTACCAAAAGCCATCACTTCTAGGGTAGCCAATTGTTTTGATTCAAGTAAGAACCTTGGTACAACGATAACGAAATGATTTATTGGCAAATCATAAACCATATAACGGTTTGATGTGTCTTTACGAGGCCGTACCTTCGGACTAGCCAACTCTTAGATAAATTATCGAAATTATCTTTGGTGAGTGAATACCAATTATGGATTTTCATTTTCCTTTACCACAAGCCATAAACTTGCGGGCTAGCCAACTCTTAACTTTTAGGATATGGTGAGTTGAGAACCATACAATTTGGGCAAATTGCAAGCCATATAAGCGGATTTGAAATCTTTACCAAGATCCGTTTGCTCTGGATTAGCCAATCCTTATGTGGGTTAGACATGGCGATCGATAACCAATTGAGTAAGTGAAAAACACTTACCAAAAAAATTTTAGCCAAAAGCAGGGAATTGGGTGGATAATACATGAAATTCGAGAATTACCCCAGCTTAGAAATGAATATTGCCCTCAATATTCAAAGTACCGTGATTATGCCGAAACCGAGAACGTAAGAGGAAATACTCGGCCATTATTTAGAAAGATTTTTTTTTTTTTTTTTTTTTTTCAAAAACTTATATATATTATATGCTGGGCAACCCCCCGCACTAGGGTGATAGAAAGAGGGTAAGAAGGCAGAAATATGGGTGAAAACCCATATGGTGTGGTCACTAAAGTTTTGATTCCTCGACTCACTAGCTTGACTCGATCCGCATTCATTGGTTCATAGGGAAGGTTTGTAAATCGGGACAACCACGAGTGGAATGTCCTCTCAAAAGTAGTGCTTCACTCGATGACCATTCACTTTAAAATTAGGACCATCGAGGTTGAGATAACTTAATGGTACTATAAGGATAAACCTAGCGATGGTAAATGGACCCGGACCGGTGGGACTTGAGCTTTCGAGAAAATCTTCAATCTTGAATTGAAAAGAAGGACTCGATCACCAACGTTGAAAGCGCGGTTCTTGATTTTAGAGTCATGAATCTTCTTTGTCTTTTGCTTGTAGATCAAAGAGTTCTAAAAAAGCTTGATCGCAGTTCATTTAATTCATTCATTTGAACTTTTCTATGATCACCGGTATGTCACGTATATCGAAGTTTGCATGTTTTAAGGCCCAAGATGCCTTGTGCTCTAACTCAATCGAAGATGACATGCCTTCCGTACACTAACTTGTATGGAGTACAATCGATGGGTGTTTTGTAAGTCTATACGGAAGGCCCGAGTCGTCGTCAAGCTTATCCGACCAGGGATGCACGATTTTCGCCTCTGTCCTTTCAAGGATTCTTTTAATACCACGGTTTGAAACTTCCACCGCCCCACTTGTTCGGGGTGTTAATGGCAGAGAGACGGTGGTTAACACCATACTTTGCATGACACGATCAAATTGGTCATTGCAGAAATGTGTACCACGATCATCGATTATCGCTCTCGGGAGTTCCAAACTGGAAAAAGAGATTTCAAAAACTTCACAACAACTCGGGCATCATTGGTGGGTAAAGCTTTGCTTCAACCCATTTTGACAAATAGTCAACAACGCAGTATGTACTTGTTACCACGAGAAGATGAAATGGCCCCATAAAATCAATACCCATATGTCAAATATCTACACAAACTTGAATGGCATTTGTGGCATTTCATTTTTGAGAGATATTTCCATGGCGATTGACAAGCGTCGCGAGGTTTTGACAAAATCGTGGGCATCCTTATAAATTGTGGGCCAATAAAACCCGGAATCGAACACCTTTTGGCGGTGTAGTTTGGACTATGATGGCCCCGGTGGGTCGGCATAGATAGCAAGTCGTGAGAATATCAATAGGTTCACATCCGCTAAACACACGTCGGATGACTTGATCCGTATTTTGAATAAGAAAGGTTGGTTCCCGGTAAATAATGTTTAACATCTTTGAAGAATTTGTTCTTCCGTGGGTCGACATCCTTTCACAATGAAGTTACCGCATGGTAATTGCGAAGTCGGCAAACCATGGGGTGAAGAATTTCCGCGAAAAGAAACCGCATTGAGTGTCTCGAGAGAAATGTTTCATTTATTTCCTTTTCTCGAAAACATCTTGGTGAGGTTTTCTAATGCAGACGGATGATCGTGACTAGATTCTCGGCTCCTTTTTATCACGTATGATAATATCAAATTCTTGGAGGAGGAGAACTCCATGAAGCAATCTCGACTTTGCATCTTGTTTTGCAAAGAGATATTTGAGAGCCGAGTGATCCGTATACACTCCGCATTTGGTCAAGATTAAGTAACGGACGAAACTTCTCGAATGCATACACCACATGCTAATAGCTCTTTTCCGTGGTGGTGTAATGAGTTGAGCTTGATCATAGTTTTGCTTGCGTAGTGGATGAGGTGAAAATGCTTGTTTCTTCGTTGCTAGGGTTGCAACCGATAGCAAAATCACTTGCATCGCAGCATGAGCTCAAAAGGCAAGTCGGTCGGAACAACGAGAATGGGTGCTTCGATAGCTTTTTCTTCAATGTTTCAAAGCTTACTATGCCGCGGTGAGAAGATAAAGGGCATCCTTTTCAAGAAGATGGGTCATAGGCGGGCGATTTTAGAAAATCTTGTATGAATCTCGATAGAAACGGCATGACCTAAAACTCCTAATACCTTTGATCGTAGTAGGATGAGGCGACTTAGCAATAACATCAACTTTTGCTCTATCTACCTCAATCCGTTCTTGAAATCTTATGGCCAAGGACAATGCCTTCTTGACCATAAAGTGGCTCTTCTCGGTTTAGACAAAGATTGGTGTCTTCACACCTTTGAAGCATTTTATCTAAATGGGAGAGACATGATTGAAAAGAATCCTCAATGACCGAGAAGTCATCCATAAACACCTCCATCGTTTCCCCGATCATGTCGTGGAAAATGGCCATCATACATCGTTGGAGCGTGCGGGAGCATTACATAAGCCAGGCATCGTTTGTAGGCAAAAGTTCCGTATGGGCGGTTGAATGGTCTTCTCTTGATCCACGTGGATCAATAGGGATCTGAAAGTAACCCAGAAACCATCAAGGAAATAATAGTACTAAGTTCCACGCTTAATCTCTCAAGCATTTGGTCCATGAAGGGTGAGGAAAA